>PPJX02000286.1:0-10017 GCA_003705915.2 Lipomyces lipofer | reverse complement strand
TTATTCGCGCAAGTCGGGACTTGCGAATAACGAATACGAATATGGTCCATGTCTGCGAATATTCGTATTCGGAGCAGCCCTAACGGCTCTGGTGAACCCTGGCGTAGAATTCACGGAAGAAACGTTGCCGTCAATACTTGTTCGACAGCTTCATCCAGAAGATCCGAGACGACCCATGACTTTGTGGCGTAATCGGTAATTCTACGCTCCTCCCTGAGGAAGCACTCAAAGTTGAGGCATTTGTAGCGAACTAGGCCTCTCGCCCATATTGTAGTAGGGGCCTGGCCTGTAGGTACCCTTGGCGGATATACGAACAGATCCATCGTGTTTAACACATATCCAGTTCGATAACTGATTATACGATACGGAGTCCGCGAGAACCGTTCACAGGGTACTTTCATCTCCAGAGACCGATGTATTGCTCCAGTGAAGTCACAAGTTTACTGCTAATCGAAGATTGGCATGATTGAGCATTTAGATATATCCTACCTCGGGGATTCTAGATATTTCTGTAAACTTCGAATTCCATACAAACACCATTACCAAAGCATCAATAAAAAAATATTACGACTTCGTCTTCTCAACATCACCCTCCACAACGTAATCCGCCCCAATCCCATCAATGATCTGCTCATCATCCGATGGCTTCCCCGGTGGCAACACGGCCTCCTCAACGTACGTAATCTCCTCAGGCCAAACCTTGCACAGAGCCCAGTACACAAGCGAGGAACAAAAGAACCCATAGAAGAAACCAAGATAGTACAACCGCGTGACGCCGACGGGTACCTTTATATTAGGATTGATCGAATTGATAAACCCGGGAAGAAGGGGCACCCAGCCACAAGTGAATGCAGCAACGGCACGCCAGTTGTAGCCGAACTTGTTGTAGCGATATATTCCAAGTGGATTGTAGAGCTGGTTAACGTCATACTTCAAGCGGTGGACAAGCCAGTAGTCGGAGAAAAGGATACCGGCGATGGAAGAGAGCCAGATAGAATAACCAGACATGAACGACAAGAATGCCGACGCGGAGGTGAGGATGTTCCAGGGTGTGAGCGCCCATGCGCCGAGTAGCGCGGCGATGATCTGACCGCGGCGAATGTTAATGTATTTCGGGAAAATGCAGTTCAGGTCATTGGCAGCTGCGATCGAGTTGGCCGATATGTTCTGACCGATCTGCGCGACGAGGAAGGCGATACCGCAGAATGCAGCCGCGGCGCGACCACCTCGAGAAGTCCACATGTCTATCAACTCTAGCGGGTCCCACATGATCGTACCGTACAATTTGAGTGAACCAGCCGCGCCAACGACACCCATGGCAGCCATGAGGATGTTAGAGAATGGCAGGGCGACAAGCTGGAACAAAATAGAGTATTCCTTCCGTGTGTAGCGCGAGTAGTCGGACGCGTTAGTCGCATAGGTGGATCCGCCACCCATGTTGGAGTACAGGGCTGACATGAACGTCCAGGTGAGCATTGACCCCGATTTAGTGTTGCCTTGAGCGAAGAGAGATTCACCGGGAAGTTTATTCGCCGCGGTCACTATCCAACCCATAATGGCAAATCCACAAATTGGCGTAAGGCAGCACTTAAACATGAAGTACCAGCGGGTATTCTCCACGCGGATGAGATGAACTGGAATACAGAACAAAAAGTAGAGAAACCAAGAAACCATAAATTTCGTATCAATGTTGGCCGAGAGTGGTAGGTGATTAGGCAGGGTTCGGAAGGACGGCCATATGGCGAACAAAATACTTTCTATAAACTGTCAATCACTTGTCTATGAATCGAACACCAGATTGAGAACATACGGACACACTCTGCACCAGTGTAAGTCTGGATACCGTACCAGAAAATACCAGTGATCATGCGCATGAAGACCATAACATACGAAAAATAAAATCCGAATGGCACACGCGAGAAGACTGGAAAGCAAACATGATATCGAGCACCGGGATGCGCATTAAGTGTAATGACAATGGCAATTAAGATGTTTGCAAGTGCGATGTTGAACAGAGACAAACGCCATGAAAGTCCCTCTCTCATCAACGAGGCAGCAGCACGCCAACCTCCCGGAGCAAACGCGTCGGAAATCCAATACAGAGCCAAATTATACCATCTCCACGTTCGCCGTTCATACGGGACAGGATCAAGATCTGCGAAGGGGGATTAGTATCTAAAAATACCTCAGTGACATACATATAGAAGGCATACCTTCATTACTCCGTCGCGCGTCGTTACTTGAGTCAAGCTTTAACTTATCCAAAAACTTCTGCCAGCCGCTTTTGGTCTGTGTTCCGTTATCAACTCCAGCATTGCTCTCCTCCTCGGAGGTGTTCACATATACCGTCTTCGGATCAGCCATCCCGAAAGACTGGAAACGATCGAGAAAAGAGACGAAGGAGAGGAGAGAGCAAAGATTCAGAAACAAGAATTAAAATGAACGAGAGTGTTAAAGAAAGGCAGCAAGTGGGGTATTTATTTCCAGAGTTCATATGTAAAAGTGTCAGATAAGCAAAAGATGCACCGCCAGTTTATAGTACTCGGAACTGCTTCCGCGGATACTGGTTGGTCTGTCAAAAGGCGAAGGTATCGCGGGCACCGAAGTTCCAAAGTCGGAAGAGGCTAGCGCGGATGAGACATTCGACCTTATATGTCATTCATAGAGTGGTACCACAGTTCAAAGTACACTTCATACTGAGAAATCTACTCTTATACCACCAAAGTGACGAAGATGTACCCCAATTGGGTTTGGGTCATCGCCTTATCCCCTTACACTGCTTGAGACGCATCGAAATAGCCTGCATTTGTGCTGACTCTCGAATATGAAGATCTTAAAACAATGAACAGCAGTCGGACATCGGAGAACACATACACTTGTCTCTTGCTATGAATGCTTCGCGTAATGACCTTTTGAAAGCGACATTGTAAATCGAGCTACTTACATTGATATCGCAGGAAGCCGAAATAGTTGGTGGCGCATGGGCAAGGGCAACTTATATTGCCAAGAGCGATAAGCAACCCCGGCTGACGGCCATGGCTGTCTGAGCCTCTCGGCGGAACAAGCTGGCGAGAGCGGATGTCAAGTACTCTCGGCCGCTATCCTCCCTCCATCGACTTAAAGTCAACAAAGATTCAATGATATAGTTTTAAGCAGTATTCCTGTGTTCTTGCGATGTGCTCATTCTCGGCGAGAGGCACAACGGATTACCGATAACGACGGAACCGAGTCGATGCTCGAAAAGCTCCACAAAGCAACCGACGGTAGTCCACTCTCGCCTCGGGACGATACCGATTGCGATTAGAAAGTGGAGACTAAGGGAGGGGATTTCCAAGGGTTGCCATCCTGAATTGGAAACATTGGACCTAGAAACCCTTGTCCATGCTCGACACGCTTGTGGTTTCGGACCACTGCGACTTCGTCGAGCTCATGCAAGCCAGTCTCGCAACATTCTTATCGACGCCGTCAAGCCCAACTGGTCAGGGCGCTCAGGCGCGGGCATTTCAATTTTCAAGTTTCGAGATGTGCTAAGCTCTTTAGGGACTCGCACTGGCCGCCTGTTCAAACCTTAGTTCTTCCATTCGATTCTCGCGATGTTCCGCGCACACTCCATGCGTGCACAAATACGAAACGATAAGCAAAGAAGGGTTCAACAAGTTGCTGTAATTGTGTAAATGATACCAAGTTGAGTGGAATGTATTATGCTTATGGAAAGTGACTCTCGGAATAGATTTGAGCTTAAGATACATGGTAAACAAAGATATATGCGAGATTATGCAACATGAGTCGCTTGAGTCTCGAAAGCCAGAACTTACATGAGTATCATGAATGAACTCCCAAACTGCTTGAGGAAGTCGGCAATGCTACATCCTACGAACCAGCTTAGTCTGCTAACATGCGATGATAACCAATATATAGACTATTTGAAACTTAAATATTAGAGATAGTATTATAATTAGTATATAAGTTTCTTTATCACAATGCGATTGTAGTACACTTTTTCCGCTTCGGCTCATTATAAGGGGCACCATCGTCGTAATACGTAACTGTTGTACGACTATTGCACATTAATGTCGGGCCAAGGGCTTCCGGCAAAGTTAGTTAACTTGAGCAACGTCAGTCGAGCGCAAAATCTGAGCGCCCAGACCGATCGGGTTTGAATCCGACGCCCGGGCCACGGCGCCCTGACGCGGCCACGCGGCGACGCGAAACGAACCTCTGCACCACACGCGACGGCGATACAAGTCCGCGGGTACCGCATGATGCCATTGCCCTTGTTCTATTTTGCAGTGCATATTTCTGTGTCGCGAATTGAGAACTTATTTCCCATAACGCGTTGATTATCAGTGCAATACGAAGCGATACGTCCGCATTGCCAGGATATTTAGAATGTCAGAGAGGAGTCATACAAGACGCGGATTGTCAGGAACCAGTCATGACAGGGTAAGGGTTATTTGGCGGCGAGGGTAGTCGATGAGCGTCGATGGTCCTCAGAGGAGAGCCCCGACGAAGAGGCTCGGAGGAGGGCGTTGTTGAAGAACCTCGGAGGAAGACGTCGGGCGAAGAGTTCTGTTTTAGTTTGTCGGAGATGGACGTGAGCACCGAGCATCAGAGACGGATGTCGGCGAGGGTCCTCGGAGCAGGGCGCCGGCGAAGAGCCTCATCGAAAGAGTTCTGTTTAGTTGTCTTCAGTATATATAGAGGTCTTGCGACCGTGTTTGATTTGTGGCTCGAATATATTATTCTAAAATCAATAACTAAGTCCTCCAACTGTGAAATTGGGTTGCGCTCTAACACGGATAAATGATCTCAGGCAATTGAAATTTCATAAGAATGTCATATCAATTGTTAGCATTGTTCGTGACAGAGAATTCTCATCATTCTAGAGGCAGCGCAGTGAAGAATTTGTAATACCTTCTCAAATACACAAACTTGGAAGAAAAGTCTGTATGTTGAGGTATGGGTCGGGAAGAACCTGAAAACGACCTGGACGCGTCGCTCTTCTTATGCCGCCTCCTCATCGTTCGGTTGGTACGTCGCAAGTACTTCACACGACATGTCGTGAACAACACGATCGACTTCGAAAGCTAGACGCTTCTTATTCATGACGTTTCCGTACGACTGGCCCGGTTCCATAGAGAGCAGGGGAGTCTTTGTACACCAAATGTAGTGCTTCCTCGTCGCCATATGGCTAGAGATGGGTAAAATTAACTCAACTTAACTTCACGGGAAAACTTAAGTTGACACTCTCAACCTCGCAAGTGGAGTTAAGTCGACTTAATCATGTTTGAGTTAAGTTGAGTTAAGTTGAGTTAAATCCACTTGAGTTCACATTTTCTTAGAAAATTTGGATCAAATCAAGTAAAATTAGATGCAATATTAACTCATAAAGCAAAATAATTTGCTTTCAGAACGGAAAACCAACAGTTCAGCAACTCAATATCATTGCTGCCACTTCTTCTGCATCTGACTCTAAATCCTCCTCTGACATACCTCATTCGCTTCTCTTGACCAATCCCGACTCTTCAGGCATATGCATGCCTCAATGGTTTTATCACCCAAGCGGGGTCCTGCGACCTGTAATAAGATTGCCACTTCAGAAAAAGCTCTTTCCGACGGCCCGAGGACCCAGGGACGGCCAAATGATCTCGCGCAGGCACATGAGCATGATTCTTGTAATCAAACCACAAACTTATCTCTCATATATGCTAAACTTAATCTTTCCAGGCAGCTAAAGTTGAGTTGCTCACTCAAAATCTCCAGTTAAGTTAAGCCGACTTTAAGTCGACTTACTCAAGGTCTCAAGTTGAGTTAAGTTTGGTGGCCGAGCCCAAGGTGAAGTTAAGTTTAGTTCAAGTTAAGTCGACTTAAGTTGACTTCAACTTATGTTTACCCTTCTCTACATATGACGTGACGAATCATTCCGAATTTGATTGAAGAGACATCAAGCTGCCTGCGAGGATCCCCGGTAGTCCACCACGACGAGTTCCAATCGAGCAAATTTGAAATCAGCACCGTCGAAATACGCAGATTCAACCTAAGAATATATGGGCAGTAACGACCGAGCGCAGATTGCTCTAACTGAAACTTTAATTGGAAAGCAAGAGCTTCGAATATTTTGCAAGTGGACCGCTAGATTGACACAAAACCCGCTCACAAGCGAAAACCTAACCCAATTATTGAAACAATACGACATAGCGTGAAAATGTAACGAACGCAAGTTGGGGCTGACTTCCATAACATGCTGTTCCACAAATATTACATATGCCATTGATTCCTTCTTGGGTTTTCTTACACCAACCGTGAGCCATCCGAAGTCACATATTCTACCAGGTCCAGGTAAGACTGTTTTTGTGCTTAGCATGTGAAATCGTCATTGACCAGGCTCTCTCCGGCCGCTGCGTAGCCCGTCCTACAACCACAGCACACTATGTCAGCCGACACTATTATCACCCTACACGACTGCGTGCTTCCCGACAAGCAGCTGCCCCCCAGCAGCCCGGGGAGCCACCGTCTGATCAAGATTTGGTTTCAGCGTGAATATATTTTAATATCTTGCGTACCTGAGCGATGGTAAGCTGTGTTATTTTGATTGGGGGCATCATATTTCAAAAGACTCACTTTAATCATTTAATGGATTGAAGGAGGATTGAGTGATGAGAAACGTCCGACTTTTAGAGAATTGGCACATGCTGTCCGCTAGCTAGAAGATGTGAAACAAGGTATTAAGGTCACTTGTATGATTTGCCTGGATGTGCGTTTGACACTTCTTACAGCTACTAATTTCTTTGATCGCAAGGTGCCAAGAAGTTCGAGGCAAAAAACTAGAATCGCTAGTAGTTCTGGAAAAAGTACTGGCGAGAACTGAAGTACCCTCCGACACGCCGATGTTCCTGATACAAGCAAAGAAAGATGTGGACAGGACAGAATACTTAAAGAATATGGTAGAGGGAACTCTATCGTGTAAGTATACTGTTCCTGATACAAGCAACGTTACTGAATAGTAATCTTACCGCACAGCTGGATTCTGGTGCCAGCTATTCCTTTATCAAAGAAAAACTGGTTCGGCGACATGCCCTTCCGTGCGAGGTCTACCGACGTCTCGAATCATACGCGCGAAGTTAAAGATCTCAAAGGACAGATCTACTAACTCGCGTTGTTGGTCTCCATATCTTTCACGCAGACCTAATCCTTGGACTGTCGTTTTTGCGACGTTATGATCCCCAGACCGATTGGAGAAGCAATAATATCGAGCAGCCAACGCGTGTTTTGATCGATGCTATGGTACGGAAACCTACGGCCTCAGAAGAGGGCAGCTAAACCAATATTGTGTTGGTTATGGCATTGCTCCTACTGGTCGCTTTGCCGACGTAAGGGCCAGCTTACGCGGAGCAGTTGGGTTGAGAAATTGAAATGATTATGTTCTCTGTATTAATAGAAGAGAGCAGCTTAACCAATATTGTGTTGGTTATGGCATAGCTCCTACTGGTCGCTTTGCCGACGTAAGGGCCAGCTTACGCGGAGCAGTTGGGTTGAGAAATTGAAATGATTATGTTCTCTGTATTAATAGAAGAGAGCAGCTTAACCAATATTGTGTTGGTTATGGCATTGCTCCCACTGGTCGCTTGGCCGACGTAGGGCCAGCTTACGCGGAGCAATTGGGTTGAGAATTGAAATGATTATGTTCTCTGTATTAATAGAAGAGAGCAGCTTAACCAATATTGTGTTGGTTATGGCATTGCTCCCACTGGTCGCTTGGCCGACGTAGGGCCAGCTTACGCGGAGCAATTGGGTTGAGAATTGAAATGATTATGTTCTCTGTATTAATAGAAGAGAGCAGCTTAACCAATATTGTGTTGGTTATGGCATTGCTCCCACTGGTCGCTTGGCCGACGTAGGGCCAGCTTACGCGGAGCAATTGGGTTGAGAATTGAAATGATTATGTTCTCTGTATTAATAGAAGAGAGCAGCTTAACCAATATTGTGTTGGTTATGGCATTGCTCCCACTGGTCGCTTGGCCGACGTAGGGCCAGCTTACGCGGAGCAATTGGGTTGAGAATTGAAATGATTATGTTCTCTGTATTAATAGAAGAGAGCAGCTTAACCAATATTGTGTTGGTTATGGCATTGCTCCCACTGGTCGCTTGGCCGACGTAGGGCCAGCTTACGCGGAGCAATTGGGTTGAGAAATTAAAATGATTATGTTCTCTGTATTAATAGATATCTGCAAAATGCTAACTTCTGATGCTCCGCTCTTACTTGCCTAACATAAACTAATTTTATTTGACGCGCGGCTTGTGACATTGCCTGGGGTTATACGCTTGCTTGGCAATTGTGCTAGGTAATATGTTGCTAATGTATAATATTGTTCACGAGGATGATGGGCTCTGGTAGTTGACCACCGAACTACGCGTGTTCAATCACGAAATTCTCAAGCCTCGAGCTCCAAAATCAAGCACATCGCACGAGCAAGCACACCGAATACACCGCCCGGCTTGTATGATAGGGCAATCCCCATCGGGATGCCAACGTACTGGTGCGCTTGTTTAACAGTATTACTATGGGGATTATCCGGATCCCCAACGGGACGCCAGAGTTCAGGTAATGAATAACAGTATAAGTTCGTTTTCCTTCCCTCTGCTCGCCACCGTACAGGCAATAAACACAAGAATTGAATCTCCTTTTTGTGCAATATGGATTTTTCCTACAAGAATAAGGATGCATTCTGAAGCAAAGCGCTATTTAGAAGTAGGATTTGTGAAATCCACTTTCAAAAAGGCTATTTTCGGTTAGAAAGGTTCTAAAGCTTAGAATCCGGCTTTAGCAAATAGCAGCCACACGTTATTTCTACTCTGTCATTTTAAACTCAAACTATGACCATTGAACCAAATGCAGATACAACTCAGACGCCACTATCAGTCTCCGAAACATATAGCGCTTCGCAAGTGAATAGATGATACTTATACAGCATAAAGCTTCAGCAAGATCCTTCAGATGCTATACTAGCCACGTATGTACGAGATATGATAGTACATGACCATCCTGGACAGCGATAGAAGGCAAAGACAACGCTTCAAATACCTGTACATTCCATGAAGTTAGCATACATCCAATAATTCAATAATATTTAGTATAATAAATGATGGAAAAGTGATAGGCATCAGAGATCTTGGTGATAAAATGAACATCATAACACAAAGTTCAATGAAAAAGTAGCAGATAAATGTTTACATCATAAAGCCAATCACCAATTTTAAGTCATGCATTACATGAGTGATGACATACCTTAGGAAAGCGATCGAATAGCTTATTGATCAGAGGAATGTATCACTTTGAAGCGAAACTGAGATTGACCAAGGATACCTAAAGTAGAGACTAATCCTCCAGTATGACCTAAGTATAATTGATTCTTGGACTTTGACAAGTATAAATGTATAACAAGATGTTCTGAATAGAAATCTCATTTATCATTGCGGATCAAACTCGTTCGATGAAGGACAGGTGACAGGGGTCCTACCTGTCTGTGGAGCAATCCATGCTCAAAATGCTATCAGTACTCGAATAGAGAAATTAGAACAGAATATATATATATATTTCCCAGAAAAATTTGACAATAAATTTTCTTCCCCGTCACAAGTACGGTGTGCAAGCAGTCAAGGGTTTAGTGTGAATGTTATTTCAGGAAGGGGAAACGTCCAAAATACCACTGAAACTTTTTGAAATGTCCAAAATACCACTGCCGGGCGTACCTGCGGTACCCAACCAATTTTCAGCGCGCCCTCCAGTACTCCTCGAAGTAACTTACCCTGAAGAACTTAAAACTGCGGAAAAGCTCGCTCGACGGTTGATCAACCAAAAAGCGTTTAGGACGCGTCCGAGACACGTACAGAACAGCATCAATATGCCTCCTCAAATTGGAGACAGGTTCCCTGACAAAAGGGCTTTTATGTTTGCTATGAAAGATATCGCTATCAAGGAAGGGTACCAATACAACAGCCCTTGTTCTGATAGAGCTC
>PPJX02000285.1:0-10055 GCA_003705915.2 Lipomyces lipofer | reverse complement strand
TCCGCGGTTTTCCAGATGGCCGCCATTCTACCTATGACCTGCGTGGGGTCTAACAGACCGAGGACCGTCGACGATATTACACATGTACACATGTACACATCGTACACAGAAAGAAACAGAATCTAGTAAATACTCTTTAAATTAGCTCATATTTGATAAAGTCTCGGGCGGTTGTTTCCATCAACTTTTGCGAAGTGTCCGGTTTCCTGATATGTGTTCTCTGCGCACGTTCTTTGTCGCATCTCTTTGTCGCGTAGATGCCACCGTCTTATCGCTCACACCTCCCAGGAGAACGTATAGCATCCTACGACACACAAGCACAAATTGTAAAACAGAAAAAATGGGAACTTCGAAAGCATCACTGCACAATTCACTAGTCTCTCCACAAGGAAACATGTGGGCGATCTGCCACTAACGCGGAGCGGGCGGAGAAAAATTTAAAGTGGGTAGGGGCTCAGCATCGGGAGCCTTGGGCGACGTCTGACATTACGCAGCCACTCCGTACCGGCAAGCGGCAACTCTCGCAACCCAACCCCCTCCCCGCCCACACCGACACAACTTCCGCGGCTTCCACCGACAGACTTGCAGCGAAACGTTCGGGGTCTGTTCTCCCTCCCTCCCTATATAGTTCTTTCTATTTTTCTTGCCTCTCCTGCATATTATATATATTGATATATTGTATTGTTGATTCTGGGTCATTGTGCAAACTCATTGTGATCAGCGACGATGGTGGGAATCAATAGTCCCATTCCGAGCAGCTTGAAGAGCGAGTGCAAGTATGTCTTTCATCTGTTCGAGTGCATAGATGACACCGCCGATCTGGAGGGCCATTCTGATGCTCATGTTATCCACAACTAGTCGAAGGCGATGCGATGTCTGTGTGTCTGGGACCTGCCAGGCATTGAGAAACATCAGGCTGATCTATTCTTATCTACAGGAAGGCAGCACGGATCCTGACGTCGTTCATCAAGCCGAACCAGGTGTTGGGCATGGACACGGTATGCTTGTACCCGAACATCACCGCTCGATCTTATTGCACCATAGACTGACTAGCTCGCTTACCAGATTATCCCGCCGTCCGTTCTTGCAAACGCTAAGGGCCTCGCAGTCATAACCGTCCTAAAAGCCGGCTTCCTCTTCTCCGGGCGCGCAGGTTCAGGCATCGTCATTGCTCGTCTTCCCGACGGCAGTATGTATCGTCTTGTTGTCCCTCATTTCTATTCCGATCGACTAACACATTCTATCTCACAGCGTGGTCCGCGCCCTCTGCAATCGTCACTGCCGGCGCCGGCGTCGGCGGTCAAATCGGTGCTGAATTGACAGACTTCGTGATGATCCTCAATACCCGCTCGGCGGTCGAGTCCTTCTCCCAGCTCGGGAGCATAACTCTCGGCGGCAATATCTCCATCGCTGCCGGCCCCATCGGCCGCAACGCCGAAGCCGGCGGCAGCGCCTCCCTCAAATCCGTCGCCGCCATATTCTCGTACTCCAAGACGCGAGGTTTGTTTGCTGGCGTGTCTCTCGAAGGCTCTGCATTGCTCGAGCGCCGGGATGCAAACAGGAAGTTCTACGGAGCGCACGTCACCGCGAAGCAGCTTCTTTCCGGAACAGTTGATCCACCGCCGGGGGCGGATCCACTACTGCGTGTGCTGGACTCGCGAGTGTTCAGGGGGAACTTCTCGTCGGTGTACAATGACGACATTTATAATGACATTCCGACGTACGGGGATGATGATGGGGACTCAATTGATAGCGGGGATCGCAGGTATTTCGGCTCAGGAGGATCGGCGTCTAGGTCTCGCAGTGGAAGTTATGCTGGAGGTAGTGGCGGGGGAAGTGCGAGGCGTTACGATGATGATGGGTATGGCGATGAGGATGGCGGTGACGATGACGCGGCATGGCGACGGCGGCAGCAGAGCAGGCGTGTTGGTGGTGTTGGGGGTGGTGAAGGCCGCAAATCCACGTGGCAGGATGACGTGTATGACCGTGACTCTAGGGACACCGCGGCGAATCGGCGATTCCAGCGCCAGCATTTCGAGTCTACCTATAGCGATAAGCCGTCGCGTCCCACAGCGCCCAAGCCGGATTTCTACGGCGGTGGGAACGGTAGTGGTAGCGGGGCGAGCAGTCGGAATGGTTGGAATGGGAATCGTAGCCGCAGCGATAGTGGCGTGAAAGGACCACGAGGGACACAAGCCGTAGCCCTGTACACGTTTGAGGGAGAGCAGGACGGCGACCTCGCGTTCCGTAAGGGGGATATTATCGGTATTGTCAATAAGAGTGAGTCGAAGGATGATTGGTGGACTGGACGAAAAGATGGGCGGGAGGGAATTGTGAGTATTTTGAATGTTTGGGAGGTTTTTTGGAAGAGAGCATATATTAACGGGAGCTTTGTTGATAGTTCCCCGCGAATTACGTAGAACTTGTGTAAGAACAGTTGAGCGTGTGCGACGACGGAGATTTCCCAAGCAGGGCCCATTTGATTTGGTAACTCTTTTTTTTTGGTGTTGGTGTGTGAGTGTCGCGAGTTTAGGGGGAACCGGATTATCATTTATAATCTCTTCGTGGATTGTGATATTTTATCTTATCTAAGCTTATACAAATGTAATGTATGTCAAATTTGGTTAGTGCAAAATTTTTTTCCAGAATTTCGGTTATTTTGGGCATCGCCAATTTTCCGCCCGCCATGTGTGCCATGTGTGAAATGTTACGGATGGGTTGTGGGTGACTGGCTGAAGGGCTGGCTGCTGTGTTTGGAGACGTTCGATCTAAATTAAGCCGTTCTTGAAAGTTACCGTCACGACGCAGCGATTTATTTCGATTGCAACGGTGCGGCGACTCGTTACTCAAACAATGTGGGGAAAGTGCGGCATACGGTTACTACTACAAGAAGGGCTTGGCCCGATACAGATGGTCTGTAGATCATTCCGAGTGCGATAAACCGACCTTTAGTGCTACGCTTTATCACATATTTTAAATTGTTGGGATAGGATGGTATCAGGAGCCGGAATGGAGGATACGAGTCCGTACAATCAAGCTAGAGCATTGGAGTATCATTAAGCCGACATGCGAGGGACTCTGTCAAGACTTAAGTCGTCACTAGGCTGTGGGCACCTGTTGTCAACGTACCCAAGTACAACGACAAAGAAGTAATTTTTCAGAAATATGCATGAAACGATCTGGCGACCGGCAGCGCACATCTGCTGCGACGAGCTGCACTGCATGGCGACGGAGGAGTATGCGGTACTGTTGGTTGGAACCGGCTCGCGCTTCCAATGTGAAGCACGGTAGAATCTCCGATTCTGCATCGCACCTTTTACCTTCCCGCAGACTCGCCAAAGTTTACATATATATTTAGAGTAGCAACCCGCACAATACATTGCTTTCTTTTTATTGTTCCTTGTCAGTAAGATTGTCAAGCTAGTCGACTTCACACCTGGAATGAATCGCCGTTGGCCATGTGCGGAGAGCTTAACTTGAGTCCGGGCCACCGGTCGACGGCCGAGCAGACCAGCGCGGATAAATTATCGGGTCCATTGCCACGTGGAGCCGCACGGGCCCTGGGGAACGAGCCCAGTGGTACAAAAGTCAAAAGCTTAGACCTCCACCGTACGAGATGTGCATATCAGGTGTACATCAAGTATTGTGGGCGCTGCGGATGAGCCCTTCCGGGGCGAGAGACATTCCTCCGAATATTTAAGTGGCGCGCAACTAGAGGTGTGGTACGGTACAACATGATAAACATAACTCGCCAGCCAAAGTTCTTTGAGTCGATCAAACACACCTGTGGACCGCAGGCTTGCAAGACATTCTATGATACGTCGAAATCTAAGCAAGCCACCAAGAGAGCTCGCCGCACGGGACAACAGACAGGGATTACGCCTAATAGAGAGACAGAACTGTTGTCATTGCTTTTTATTTTTTTTTTTTTTGGCCACGCGGCGATGTACACGATCGAACATACATGCCCTAGCCTCGTGCCGATAATATTCTGTCGCGTGGAAGTGAGGACCCTTGCCTTCAGTTGGATTTCTAATTCTATTATTATAATGAGGATACAATTTGTGACACAAGTGTAGATAATACTTGTCGGTCGCCAGCTGGCCGAAGTACTTTATTGACAGCAGGCGGGTCGTTGCTGCTAGGGAAGTGGCATTTCAAGCAGACGCTTCTCACGAGCTGTCACGTTCAATTCAATTAATAGACCGAGCGGTCGAGACCATGAGCAAGTAATAGCGTGCTCAGTTGTCGGAAGGGTCTTTGCCACCTCCTCGATTCGACCGCACCAGTATGCAGACGGCTTGTTGCTTAGTGAGGCAGACGCCGGGTAAGGATCCAGTCAGCAACAACGTTAAAAGAAATGTTTATCGTATGTAAGGGAATTGATGCGGAAGATGGCTGGTAAATGGCAAACGGCAAACGGCGGTTCCAGAGAGGACTGCGCACCGCAAGAGGAGGTCACTCCGCTGCATAACAGCAGATATATATCTTGCGATGAGTAAATGACTCTCCGAAGTTCGACGTACCGGTACGTGGTAGAGCGGAGAAAAAGGCGGATGTAAATTTAGCACAGAGCGTGAGCGTAACGTTTGGCACACGAGGCGCGGTGGCGGCGGTGGAAAGATTCCCGATGGGGAAGCGCACACGCCGGCGCTGTCAACGCGTGATCGCCGTCGCCCGCTTGGCGCACCCTTAGTCCCACAATTTCAAACGAAAACAAAACAGAGCTCTCTTTGCTCTCACTCTCTGCACCAATATTTCCGCTCTTCTTCGGCCGCTCCGCGCCGTCTGTACCCACCTGCGGTACCCTGCGTACCCTTGTGCGGCTGTACCGCGGCTGTACTTTGCCAGTCTTGTTTAGACTCTGTTTTCTATTTCTGCTTTCGGCGTACCTTCCACCCGCCGCCCCTGGCCCTTTGCTGTGTGCAGTCAGAAATAAAAGGCACTCTCTCCCGCTCTCTCCTCTTTCACCATTCCTAGACGATATCGTTTAATCCACACGTTTCACTTCTTTCAGCAATATATACTCTTGTCTTCTCAGTTGCAGCAACACGGTTTAATGGCCTCGCTTTCGATCTCTCCCCCTGTCGTCGATGAGCCTATGATGGCGCCCACACTCCCCACCGCTACTTCCCAGCTTATTGTTGATTCCCGTCGCGATTCCATTCTTGCCACCTCGAAGACCGCATCCGCTATTACTACCGGCCCGCGAAAGCGCTCCATCCTCGACATGTTCCATCTCGAGGGCCGCGTCGCTGTCATCACCGGCGGCGCCCGCGGCCTTGGGTACTCCATGGCTGAGGGGCTTTGCGCCGCTGGTCTCTCCGGCCTGGCCATCCTCGACCTTCAGGCAGACCTTGGCGAACAGGCCTGCGAGACTCTCTCCTCGGAGTATGGCGTTAACGCACGGTTTTACCGTGTCGATGTGAGAGATGAGTCCGTTGTGCAGGATGTAATGGATGCCGTCGTTCGTGATCTCGGAAAGATTGACATCCTCATCTGCTCCGCGGGTGTTGCCGACCTTGTCCACGCTGAAGACTACTCCCCCGCCAAGTTCCGCCGCGTTATCGATATTAACCTCAACGGTACGTTCGTTTGCGCGCAGGCCGCCGGCAAGCACATGATCGCGGGTGGCAATGGTGGGTCCATGATCTTCGTCGGCTCGATGTCTGGCTCGATCGTCAACTGGCCGCAGCCCCAGTCGGCGTACAACGCGTCTAAGGCAGGTGTGATACACCTCATGAAGTCGCTCGCCGCAGAGTGGGCTCAGCACCACATCAGATGCAACTCCATCTCTCCGGGGTACATGGATACGCCCCTTAACACAGCGTACGAGGACACGCTGTTCAACGAGTGGAAGCAACGGACACCGATGGGTAGGCTAGGACAGCCCGAGGAGTTGGCTGGGTGCGCGCTATGGCTGGCGAGCGATGCTAGCACGTTCTGTACCGGTAGCGACATCCTTATCGACGGTGGATATGCCATCTTGTAAGGCAAACTTCATTTCATATACTGCTAGGGGTCAAAAGGGATAGAATGTCCGTCATAATTACATTTGTACATCATCGTTAAAGGGAAGGGGTTATACTTCAAATTGAGCTTCGTGTCGTTTTTTGTTTTTGTTTATTGGTTAAAGGGATCAGGCACATGGTATAGGTATTTTTGTTTTTATTGATCCGTTTCTGTTTTCGGTTATTGACAGAATTAATTACTGTAATATAATTATCAAACGTAATCATGATAAATAGATAGCAGTTGTATATTTCGCCGGCCTCAACGTCTCACTTTAGACGCCGAGATTGAGATAAATTGACCCGTGGGCGTGATGCCGGACGTACCGGACTCCAACGCGCCGATACTCGAGACTAAAGGCTCAAGAGATGTTATCATGCGTGGCCAATGACTGTCCTGGTCCATGCACCACGCCTTCCATTTTATCCTTCTATTCGCCCGTGAATTCGACTGAGTATCCGCCGGCAAAATGTCGACCAATATGAAATGCCTTGCAAGAGAGACGCAGTTATCCACTCCTGTCCTCTCCCTCACGTACGATTTATCCGGACCACGACCTCCTTGGCAATTTCACTCGCCAAAACATTCCCTGGAACATATTTATTGTCCGGTGCAGGTGATGCATACCGAATAATCAGGGGTAATATTTTCGTACCACCGGTATTTGACTCAGGTAAGACATGCAGTCTTCTGACAGGTTGACGCGCTAGTTGTGCTAGTACTTGTTTCTTATGCAAAGTATTTTTAAGTTTTGAGGTTTGTGAAGTCGGAGCGGTTTTGTGGTAAGAGACGATGGGGTTCGTACTTAATATCGACCAGCTATCGGTACTACCAAATGCAGTTATTCAACGACGCGGACAGCTTCCACTTTCATATCTGAGTAATTAATTGGCCAGGGTTATTCGGCAGGCAGTCGACGAGACGAGGGTCAGAAATCCATGACTTTCGATTTTAGACGACAATTATTACATTTCAACGATAATTCCAAAGTATTAAATGCTTGTTCTTATTGTTGATTTATACTGTAAATGATTGATCTACGGTGAAAAATGAAAGATCAAGCAAACAAGCCAGAGGGAGTAACTACCTCAAACCATAAGCAATAATTATTGATGCAATTATGCCTGGGTGTCCCGGTCACGTCGATACGTAGAATCCTAGCGACGGCATGGTCCGTAACAGGTGCTGTCTATTCGGTTATTGGCGCGTATATGTTCAAAGGGAAATGTCGATTCACGGTGAGGTGATGGTGCCGACGGCAGGGCTAAAAACTGAATGCAATTACATAATTGGCCTATAGCCTTTGGGTAATGTACGGATTGTGGTCTGTCCGGTCGAACTAGTACGCACAGCAAATGCCGGTTATCGATTTGATGTGAGATGATTCGATTTACTAAACGGTGCTTGGACGTGACGCTGGGAAACGTCGGGGGAATTCGGTGCGATCAATTCGTGTGGACTTCGGCCCATCGCGACGTCCCGAATCGATCTAGTTTCTCGCTTCCACGAAGATCCGCAATATTCCAACAGCACAATTATTCAAAGCTAATCGGTATAGCAGTAAGCACACTTCTAAATATTTTGCGTAAGTTTTAACAGAGCATCGGCTGACAAATTTGATCGCGAAAGAAACAATGACCGAGTCCAAAACGCCCGTCATCGTGGTAACTGGTGCATCACGGGGTAAGGCTTCCCTTCTCCTATCTAATCGTACCTCATTTACGTATTACTGTCCCATCTGACACTCACGCCTCCTCCCAGGTCTCGGAGCTGCGATAGCCCGACAACTTCTCTCAGCCCCTACCTCCGCGAAGCTCGTCCTCGTCGCGCGCACCGAGTCCGGCTTGAAACAGCTCGCTGACGAGTTCCCGGGTCAAGTCGCGTACATCACGGGTGACCTCTCGACCGAGGAAGTGAACAAACGTGCGATCACGACCGCAGTGGAGAAATTTGGTGGGCTGGACGGGATCGTGTTTAATGCCGCGATATTGGACCCGATAGCGCCAATTGCCAAGGCGGATATTACGGTGTGGAAGAATTTGTATGATATCAATTTCTTGTCGTTGATTGTTGCGGTATGTAGATAGGGTGCGTTTACGTGTGTGGGCTGAATTAATATGATGGAGTAGATGAAGGAGGCGATCCCGCATCTGAGAAAGTCGAAGGGTCGGGTGGTGTTTATTTCCTCTGGAGCCGCGCACCATCATTTCGTATGCCACCAGATACATGCAATCAACTGAAATAACGCGATATACTGACATGGTGCTGTGCAGTACGGCTGGGGTGCCTATGGGTCCTCTAAGGCCGCGACCGACCATCTGGCAGCTACTCTCGCAGGAGAGGAGCCTGATCTCGTCTCGTTTTCCCTTGATCCCGGAGTGATGGACACGGATATGCAGATCGCGCTGCGGGAGAAGCGTAAGTTTTCTGTGTACAGCTCAGCCATATATCTACCGTGGTTACTAACTAGTGAACTTTAACGGCCACAGACGGCGAGGAAATGAAGCCGGCGGAACACGATCGCTTCCTGAAGCTGAAAACAGAGGGCGGGTTGTCGCCGCCTGAGGTGCCCGGTAATGTTGCGTGCATGTTGGTGCTGAGGGCTACGCCAGATCTTAGTGGAAAGACGTACAGGTATGGCTCTTTGGGCATCGAAATTAGAGCTACGGCTGGTAAGAGCTGACGACGAATTTTCACGCTTAGATTTAATGCCCCGGAGTTGGACGCTTATAGGAATTAAATGGGAATATGCGCTGAAGGCGTAGGAGAAGCTGATGGTGAACTCCACATGGGATTATATGGCAATGAATGTGAGCTTTTCTTTGGACTATCGATTTCATCAAATGCAATCCACCGGGAGGAGAATTTGAAATTCTTTGGGTGGTGTTGAAATAATGAGCTCTACATATCTCAGCGTTCTTGAATGCAGATCAGTAGTTGGAGGGCCGTCGTCAGCTCCTGGTCGGAAGTGAAGGTTCTGACTACAGAATAAATTTCATACTACTGTAAACGCAACAAAATTAAATACCTGAATAACGCTTTCCAATTGAATGATGTATTCAGTGCGGCTCATGTTTCAAATGGGAATCGTTGATTTGCAATTACGCAGCGCTGGAAACCCTTATCTGACACGACTCCCACCGGCCGCCAATCGACCGGGTAGACTGGACCAAGCCCGAGGCAGAAGCCGAAGTTGATTTGCTCTGTACACGCGCTGTGTTTTATTGAAAGTCTTATACTCAGTTGACATCTAATTTTTTGAGGGTCAAGGACTCCATAGAAGTCGGTACGTACGGGACCGTTTCTCTGATTTGTGCTGAACAGCGAAGACGTCCAATTGATAACATCAATTTAGACGCATATACAATTCACAATGACTATTGCCGCTACTCCTGTTTACATTGTTACCGGAGCCTCGAGAGGTAGGTCGAACTTGGTCTACTCGTTTCTTGTGGTGCCAGGTGGGCGTGCAGTCACTGACTCATTTGACTAGGCCTGGGATACAACATCGCCGAGAAGCTACTTGCTGCCCCCGTATTGGCGAGAGTCGTCACAGTCGCGAGATCCGAGGCCGGTATGGCCAAGTTGGCAGAGGAGTTTCCCGGCCAGGTCGAGTCCGTTCCGCAAGCCAGTTATAATCGTACTGTATCATATCCTGACTAACATTGGTACGCAGATACGTCACTGGCGATCTGTCAGACTACGACACCAGCGTGAGGGCCGTCAAGACAGCGATTGCGAAGTTTGGAACTCTGAACGGCATTGTGTTCAATGCCGCCGTCATTGAGCCCATTGCGACAATCGCAAACACGGAGATTGAGAAGTTCAAGAAGTTATATGATATAAACTTCTTTTCGAACATAGTTGCCGTATGTTTGTGTGATGTAGCTTTTAGGAGATTTTTCTGATAAGTGTAGCTGAAAGAGGCTATTCCGTATCTGAGGGAGAGCAAGGGCAGTGTTGTTTTTGTCTCTTCCGAGGCGTCATATGAGTCTCACTTTGTATGTGAAATTTATTGCCCCCCTCCCCCCCCCCCCCCCCCC
>PPJX02000284.1:0-10124 GCA_003705915.2 Lipomyces lipofer | reverse complement strand
GAGGTCGGATGATCAAAGAGGAGGACGAGCGGGGTAGTAGCGAGGTGCTATCAAGTTTCTTTATGTTTATGAGGTTTTAGTTAGTTCCGGCCGGCAATATATAAAGACCGGCCACACGCTGTACATTGCTCTTCAGAAAATCAGATCTTTTGTTTCCAACCATTCCCTGATCCAGAAGCCCTGCTTGATCTTGTTCACCATCGTAACACTAGGCTAGATCTGCGAGGAGCATATAACCTCATTCGTGTCGCTGCCGGCGATGAATGGAAAACCGCATTCCGAACGCTGTATGGCCATTTCGCTACCGTGCTCCTCGTGCATGTCTTCAAAAAGGATTTCAACAAGCTGTGAGAAACCTCACAAGTCAGGGTTAGGTTGTCCGTGCTGCTTTTCGTGTTCTGATGCTAGTAACAAAAAGCTCTATTATAAAGAAGCGTACAACTCGTCTAAAGGGAACGAGGGTGGTTTTAAAAGGTCACTTTCATATTTCTACTCAAGAATTGTGCGAGAGCGTTGTTGGAGACTGTATGTTAGATGTTGAATAATTCAAGTCATAGTTGGGTGGTCTGTACAAATTAGGTGCGTTACGCCATTAGGTGCGTTACGCCACGACTTACGTTATGTTATCTTCGTGCCGCTATAATGCGGTTGGGTTCTATCCATTCGTGTTCCTGTTGTGCCGACCCCTAGAGGAATCGAGTTAGTTAGCGTTCTTCCATTCATGTACACCTTGCCGAGGGGCACTATATATAAACCCGGCCAATCCCGCTTGTGGCTGCCTCCCCAAGCGGATTGTTTCGTACCTTCCACAATCACTCTGCGGGCAGCCTCTGAGGTAGCGGTTGAGAAGTTATTCAGTGAAGGGAGAGACTTCCTAGGCTTAAGAAGGCACTCAATGGAGTCAGGAACCATGAGAACACTTACTTTGCTTGCAGATCAATACTCGAAAGAAACGGATATGTAATTACGCTAATTGTATCTTTATCCCTATTTAATGCTAGAATTTTTCCAATTAAAGCGCTTGAATTCGCGCGCCTAGTAACTATACGATTTTTTACGAGCAACCAACGTCATTGCTCGTATAGTTAATCGTAGACTTTTGCAACCAATCGTATATGTAATCGTATTAGACTATACGGTTACGAGTTACGATTGCTCGCAAATCGTATCCGTCTCTGCCTCCCGCCCAAGTTCCCCATCTCCTGACACAAGCTCCCCGTCAGAGTTCCTGACAGGGTAAGGGCTTATGGCGCGGCGAAGGAGAGCGTTGGAGAGTGTTGGAGTAGCGCTCTGGAGGAAGTGTTTCATACAAAAAACCAGCTTCCTATCAATTGAGTGAATGTATAGAGAAATTAGGAGGATCAGTGATTTTATTAGATCAATCGATGATGAAACGAGTCTGTTGGAGCTATTTACAGAATTTGAACTGGTGTATTTCAGTTGCCGCTGGAAATTGAAATCCTTAGTGACCCCGTCGTTTGAGCCATTCAAGATACATAAAAGTCATAACATCACAAGATATTTGCCTAGACGAATATATCACTATTATTGAATCTACCTTCATTTTACTAGCTGAATCCCCTATGCCGCGTTGAAACACGCTCATTTAGGATCTCTTGAAGGGCTGACAAAGATGGACTGACACCACCAATATTTTCAAAAGTTTCACTCGCCAGATCAAAACAATGCGCTAGTTGTGATGGCAGAGCACTGCGCAGGCATGGCGTGTTTGCAGCTTTCAAGGCTGCCATGGAGATAATGAATATACTGCTCGGGAATAAGCACGCGCAAATTCAAAGCTTGATATGGAGAATTCTTACCTTGCATAAAGAGTCCACAGGTTGGGCAGACAGCGTTGGATGGCAGAAGTCGCACCCATCATGAATTTGACATACGAATCGAAGAATCCATGACAATAAAGTAACAGATCGTTGTCTGCCTCTGTAGACTCGATCGCTTGATATACTGCAGGCCAATAGATGGACGCTTTGCAAGAGTAATACTGCGCTTGCAGAAAGCCTGCTGTTGCAGATTCGACCCTATTGTCAGAGTCGTGCTGCCTGTCGAAGCGAAGAGATTCCGGGAGGAAGCTGTACCATTGCTCTAGTTGTAGTTCTAACTCGGCTGCGATGATTGGAGCGTAGACGAGCCGGCCGTTTGAGGTATTGCTAACAGACGTCGTGCATCGGCGAAGCATCCTGCGCATAGCGATCTCGGCCAGAAAATAGGATCGCATCTCATCCGAGCTTGTTCCAGTCGAAGTCACGCTCTCAGGCGAAGTGGGCAACCTTAAGGATGTGGCAGCAAAATGCCAAGTCTCGTGGCCGTCCGGTAGCGATATGTGGCTGTCGAGTTTCCAGATGCCGCTTTCTGCAAGGTCGAATTGGATACTCAGTTCGCTAACCCAGTGTCAGAATTAGACGACTGTGAGTACGTCTCCAACCTTACCTTTCAATCAAGAGGATTGCCCAATAAGCCCGTCTAACAAGCTCTAATTCTTCGGCATCGTGATGCCCGCTGTTTTCTATTAGTCGATACTCACAAACCGAACAGACAGAATCGAAGATACCTTTTGAGGAGATTTTGCGCCTTGAAAGAGCTTATGAGAGCATAGTCATGAGCTTGACAAGGCTTGACAAGGCAGCAGTAATATATGCTGAAGAGAACAAGACATTGCACACTCCTAAGACTGCATTCAACCAACACGGTCGGTAGCATTGCAAGTGCAGATTCGATATATGGTGCATCCGGACGTGCCTGGATCACTGCCATGACGGAATCGGACTCGGCTAACGAACCGATGGCGGCAACCAAAAGGACAAGACAAGAGTCCGATGAAGGGGGGAACGAGCCTGCGATTGATTGGAAAAATTGATCTGAAAACCCTGGGTGAAGGATAGGATACCACATGTGGATCCTTTCAGAAAAGGCAGCCAGTGCACTAAACCAACTACGCATTAGCTATTGTCCACACACGCACTTGGGAATTGCTTTACTGACTTTACCGCCCGTTGATATTGAACGACAAAGAGACCTGAGCCCCTCGAAGGAGCCAGTCTCGTGATGTCCGACCTCTCCATAGTCACCAAAAAGGCTGCTAAATCTTCGTCTACACCAATAATACTCATCATTGACCGTGTCCGAAGCGTCATGAAAGGAAAGTCGGGCGTTGCCTCGTCTGTAGGCACATCTTCTACGCCGACAGGTGACGAAGAAGCCTGATGGACATGTAGGGGCGTGCGACGATTCACAGATTGAGAGGATAACAAGTCAGTGATATGGTCTAGACTTTCTCGGATTGTTGAGATCTCAATTTCCAGTCTATAAAACAATCAGTCGAATTCCTAGTAATCGCCGAGCCTAAGAGAACACTACTTTGATGGCGGTGGTGCTGCCGCTTGTCGATAAATGCACTGTGAATCATGTTCAAGGCAATATGAACACCGTGGTCGTCTACCATCGCACTTGGTCCTTCGTGACCTGCAAACATCACAGGCCAGCACTGCCCGTCGCCGTCGCTGGTGGCTTCTCGTGGTGGAATCGGAGGCAGACCCTAGCCCTTCCGCTCGTCGTTTTAGGCTACTAGTTCTGGCTCCAGCATCTTCAGAGAACTCGACGCGGCCACGAGCGCTAGGGGCAGCGGCATTCGTCGGCGGTGTCGTTGTAGCATTCATTTCATTACTTAGACCTGCCCGAGGGTGGGAGATAGTATGTGGCTCGCATGATGATATATATGCGCGGAATAGGGAGAGTGATCCCGAAGCAAACGTCACTTGACTCGCGGACAAATGCGCGACTCCAGTGCCGCCAAGCCGCGGACGAGCATCCGCTACTACCGACGTGACGTTGTTTACCCCGCTCCACGCTATTCTAGTGCTGCCTAACTACGTGTCGATAGGGTGGAGGCTCTTCTTCTTTCTACCTTAGCAACGTATGGACGACTTTCCTATTTCCGTTGCGGCAAAAGCCCGCCGAGCAACTTTAGAGGAGGTCGAGAGCGATTGTGAAGGGGCTAGCACAGCTTCTCCATATCGACGACATTCCTCCGTGTACAAAAGGCGATATATCCTGGCTGTTCTCCCAATCCACTCATCCACGAACAAGCTCTTCAATAATCTCCTCACGAGTCCCGTTCTTGCTTCCCAGACCGATCCTAGGTATGTGATGCTCTCCATCTGCAACTTCTGCAGTGCGCCCGGGCTCCGACGCTAACGCTATGAAGAGCAGCCGATTTGCATTCCTTTCTCTACCATGACCGAAACACCTGCCTTCTCCCTCGGTGGAGACCTAATGAGTCGCGCTGCGCAACGCAAAGTCGCTCGTAGCGCTCGGGTCTCTAGTTGGGATCAAAAGGGTCTAAATGAGGATGCCTTCGTCGTCATGCCCGGAGAGACCGCTGTCTTGGCCGATCTCGAGGGCCCTGGTACAATCACCCATCTCTGGTTCGTGCAGACATGCCGCCGAATTGTCGGACCTGGCCTCATTCCTTACTCAAAGTCTGGTGTGGCCATGATGGAGATTCACAACGCGCTTGGTCTCAACTATGAGGTCAACGATCCCGACTACTATAGAAAAGTATGTTTCTAATACGCTGTCGTATTGTACCGATTGCTGAGTCTTGGCAGGTCATAATCAGAATGTATTGGGACGACGAGGAGACCCCAAGTGTTCTCGCACCCATCGGTGACTTTTTCTGCCTGGGACACTCTATGGCCGCGAACATGCAATCGATGCCATTCACGGTTTCTGTCAAGCCATCTGAAGAGAAAAAATTCGGCGGCGCCGCCGCTCTCAATTGCTACCTTCCCATGCCTTTCAACAAGCGCGCTCGCATTGAGATCGAGAACCAGAACGACGCCGCCTACTTCCAATACTTTTATATCGACTACGAGCTTCTCCCCGAACCGCTCAGCAAAGACACAATGTACTTCCATGCCCATTGGCGCCGTGAGAACCCAACTAATGGCTGGGCACCGCAAGAGATCCAGACCAACAGCCTAGAGACTCAGGTGCCGAATCTCGATGGCAAGGGCAATTATGTCATCCTTGAAACCGAAGGTGCCGGCAGCTTTATCGGGTGCAATCACTCAGTTGCCCATTTCCAGGGCACATGGTGGGGTGAGGGAGATGACATGATCTTTATTGATGATGACACTTGGCCTCCTAGCATGCACGGTACTGGTGGAGAGGATTATTTCAGTCAAGGCTGGGGCATGCAAAAGAATCAGTTTCCCTTCGCCGGCAGCATCATCCACGAGGAAGATGTCGCCAATTACCAGGTCAGCTACAGATGGCACTTGCCAGATCCCGTCCGATTCAACAAGAAGATCAAGGTAACCCTAGAATCTGGCCACGCCAATCACCTTCGCGACGACTGGTCCACCACTGCGTACTGGTACCAGACTCTGCCAGGTCCCAAGTTGGAAATTTTGCCAATGGAGCAGCGTCTACCCAGGAAGCCCGAATTTCCTCCTGCAGATAACGTGCCTGGTCCCGACATGTCCGCCATGAGCGTGGTGCACAAGGCAAAGGTCGACGACCGCAATGCCAGAATGGAAGCATTTGTGAAGGACCGCAACGAATGGCTTGAACGCCGCGCAAACGACTCTCGTGAGCGTGCCCGCAACAACGTTAAACTCGCCCAGGACATCCGAAAACGATTTCTGGCTAGCACTAAGTAGAAGCTAGATTGTGTATGGGGTATGAGCAACTAGCATGCTGTCACAAATAGACAACGCTCGCATTGTTAGGGACTGGAGAAAGAGAGGCTAAGCAATAAATTACTTGAAACTTATTTTCACGCTGCAACTCAATTGTGTGCAAGAATGCCAAGGGCTCCAAAACCAGTAGAATGGATGCGTAAGGGTTTTTCTGGCTGCAAATCGTGTTGCCCAACGAGCCATACCCTTTTCCTGCTGATATCTGTGCTCTCAGGGGTACAGTACCATCATGGGGTTAGGGATTATAAAGATGCGGAACACGTTCCCCGGTTTATACGCTTGTTATTAGCGCTTAGTAATATGCTTGGTAGTGTTTATTTGTAATCGGCGATATGAAATAAGGCTGGCAGCCGTGCCAAGCTATATATAAAGGGACAAATATGACTGCGTAATCAACAATAATTTTTAAATCATTAATTCTGTTCCGGCCATGAGTTCTTGGTTGTCCTCGCACGTTTTTTCAGGCCGGACACCAGCAGATGCCCGATATGGATGAACGATATTTATCAACCAATTCCGTCAGAAAATCAGCTGGAGGTGGGAATGGTTTGGTAAACGTAATTCGAATTGATATGACGTAGATTCTAATCCAGATCTAGATTCTAATCCAGATCTATGGACCCCATCTCTTCCCAGCCTTAACCTTGTCGAACAGCGCACTATCCAGCATCCCCTCAGCAAATAAACTCACCCCCAACGCAGTCGCCTCCTCCGTGTACAGAACTGTAGATAAGGCAAACCTGCATTGGCATACACTTCAACAACATCGTGATCACAAAAGAATCTCAAAAAAAAAGCTTCTCCTGCACTTCGGCATCCTCCTCGCGCAGTGTGAAGAGAGTGTGTGGACCTATCTCTTCCGATCTGTTGATATCAGGCAAGGAATTTGATTTACTTCGATCGACCACGATTCCTCGATTTCGGGAAGCAAATACACGGATGTGCGGGTTGACAAGTCGCGCGTGTGCCGGATATGAAAGCCCGCACGCGTGCAACCGGGCATGATATTAATGACGGCTTCCAGTTCCCAATGCAGAGACCGGGCAGCTGTTTCGTGGACTCACGATTCCGAAGACGGCAATCTTATTGCGGACGAAATGGAGGGTGAACCATGTCGAAGGTTTTGAATGTTCGGAAGTGGTCGGATGCCCAGTGTATGAATAGACGTAGAGCCATCAGACTCTCGATGAACACCCACAGACGCGATTTCTGGCAACGGCGTCTGCAGTGCCCTGACGATGTTAGGAATCACGAGGAGATACAGCGAAGTCAACTGGGAATGTACCAATTTTATGACGCTCAAGTCCGCTACAACCTCCTGACACTTTCTCATCACTGGGTCTGAAGGCGGCGAAGACCGTGATCACATCAAGACGAGCCAGTACCTTCCACTAACTGTCAAAAGAACTACTCGTTGGTACTTATGGTTGTGTGGGACACCCGTCAAGAAAGGGGATGGTGTGCAGCTGTCGTATGATTTCGGCGGGATTCTCGATCACGGCTGTTTCTATGCTGCCAATTCCTTCTACGACCCCATTGGTGACCGCCGCGTTGTCTGGGCTGGCTCCCCTGGGAAGACCTCACGCTGGACCGCTGCCGAGCCAGAGGCTGGAATGGATGTCATGCGGTCACCGGACCATTTCCGGGACGGCCGAAAATTTTCGGGCAAGTCAATCAAGGACCCAAGGTATTTCCATGTTGTCAAACTAGACGCATTGACGGCATAGAGGAAAGTCGTTGAACCCTTCCCTCGAACCCCTCCTGAGAAACCACATATAGGGACGTTTGCTCTCGTAAATTGTCCAGCACTTCCCAAGCTGCGAGCGAAGGATCCCGCCATCCTGTCACACTGACGCCCTCGGTGTCTTCCTTCAAAATTAGGTTTTGGTAACTTTTGACCCAAGTTTTGCCCTTGGCTGTAGACGTTGCGACAGCCAGACCCTCACTTGCGCGAACATATGGAATAGTCCGATGGATTGGGAGCTGACAGACGGACGTATAGATAGCTGTCAGTTGTTCCTTCTCGCCTTGAGTTCCACTAAGATAAAAGCAGCCAGTAAAGACGCCGTCCTTTATCCGGCTCGAACTCTGGTGCTAAGCCGACAGTTTCCAACTGACGAGGTCGTACGAGTTCGAATGACCCCAAGACATGTTCCCCCATTCGTAGCCCTTCGGATTCCTTGCCAGGATGTTAAACAGTTTGGTAAAATAGATGATACTGCTTTGTTTCAGCGTCATCCCCGGCCTATCTGTAATATAACCTCATCAGCTCCTTCCGTTGCTTATTTTGCAACCATCAGGTTGCTTACAAGAGCATTAGTCGAACTTTGCGTAGTAGCCGACGCTGCAATGGCGCCTCCGGCCGCTGTAGATAGAGTTAGCCACCAATTCCCGTTGTGGAAGACTTCAATGTAGTTGCACCTTGAAGACAGAGCGACAGGAAATCGCATGCAATAAAGACAAGAGTGTAAGTTCGGGGCGTGAACCGAGAAAGGTTCTGTCCATAAATCACAACACTAAGCAAGTTAGTACTTGGCAACTGCGACGAGGGTAGAAAACATTATCCTGACATTCTGGAGAGACAAAGATAAACGGCGGCACCAAGAAATTCAGGGGCGATGGTCAAGCAGAGTAGGCACCTGCACTGTCAGAGAGAGATCCGAATGAATTAGAAGTGGCTGTCCTTACATCTGAAATGGAGTCTGGGCGAAAGGGTTGAAGTGCATCTGTGTGCGACCAACATATCCAATGAGCTCAACTATAGACAAGTTAGTAATATATCAGATAAATAGCATGTATAGACGAGTAACTCACGAAGAAGTCCACTGAACGTAGCAATAGTGTATCCCCACGTTCTGTACTTGACGGCCAGCAAGATCTGAAAGATGATCAAAAGACCAAACCATCCGGCGAAGAACGCCCAGCGAGACTAGGAACATAATTAAAATGTGCTTGAGAGAGGGTGCAAGTCTGGAGAGTGCAGTCGTTGTTCGGAATGGTGTAGTTCTTGTCCATTGCTGTCAATTATCACTCAAGTGGTCAGTCTGCAGTTGGTTGAGTCAAGTCCAATGTTCGGGGTCGCGTTCCCATAGGTGGGAATTCTGCGCTGTTGCCTCACAGTATAGTATCGACCGTGTCTTTGAAGAAAGTGATACGCGGGTTTCATCGAATCAAGATGATCTTGTCGTACAATCCCTTGACTGCGGTCACCATGGCCTTTGCGATCCTTCCTATAGTCGTCTTCGCCTCTCCGATTGCGGATCCCGACGCGAAGTTCTCACGCAACGTTCGGGGTGATATCAAAACTGTGTCCTCCCTGGCACTGTTACAGTCACAGACTCTGGTACCACCTTCTACGGTGCAACCTTTGGTGTCGCTCTAACTAGCGACAACCCTTCTGCCGCCGTCAGCGGCATCTTGCGAAACGGGATAACTATCATAATTTTTGTGGTGATTAGTTCATTTATCAATCAATCATCTGGGGGTTCACCTCTCGTTGGTGATTGCTCTACTCTCGCTCAAGACGTATACGCCAATGGGCCATCCTGGACCGTTCCAACCTGCTCTATCTGGAACTTCTGCTACTTCACCCTTGCAACTTACGGAACCTGTGCCTTTGGAGCTACTACTACGGGGGGGAGCCAATCGTGCTCAAGTTGGCAATACGGATATTGGCGATGTCTATAGAACTAGTATAGATATGTTCACGTGGACCATTTTGAAGAGCATTTGAGTTGTTTCCAGATCTGTGCATGTGGATCGCGTTGCCGATAATCGGGTGGTAAATACGGAAGTACCAGGTAAGCGATTAGAGCGATATCGTGGCCATAAAGAGTAGATGAAGTGGTGGTTGGACTCGTCGTTTTAACGTCATTCTGACGAGCGTCGCTCGTTTGATGTTCGATTGGTGTTATAGCATATAGTTGCCTGGCCCGTCCAATCCTTTTGGTCCTCTCGTTAATTTCGTTATTTGTTAAATAGCTGTAGTAATAAGCGGCTCCGCATAAATTATTGCTTATAGTTAAACTTAGTTGTTATGTCTACCACCAGGCGCAATGCCGACATTAATATACTAGCTCTGATTGCGCGACCCAATTTGACAGCTGAAGGACTTAGTTATCGGTCTTCGAATACTATCCGAGCCAGGAACGAACCCGGTCCTCAGATCTCTATATATATTGAAGCTACGCGCTTGGTCAACGCCAGAATATATTTGTAAGGAAAAAGCAGATGAAGAGACACCCGCATCACTATTCACAAACGTCGGTGGTCCCTTGAGATAGTTTCGCTAAGCGAGGGTTATTCCATTTAACTTTGAGAAAAGTTCACCCTCCATCCTGTCCGCTGCTCGCGGCCCGCTGAGGATCTCCCCCATCATGTCAGTTCCAGGTGGAAAGTCAAACT
>PPJX02000283.1:0-10184 GCA_003705915.2 Lipomyces lipofer | reverse complement strand
ACCCTTCTATTGACTGCTGAGGCGTCTGTCAGGCATTAGGATATGGATAATGGTCTAGGATTATTCAACTACTGGCAGGACGCTCTGACGGGAAGACTGAGGCAGAATTTCAATAGAGTTTAATTAATCCCCGTACTTTATCCTTGCGCTATTAGGCGTACGATACGATATCGCCAAGTGGGCGATAAAATAGACGATAATATCGCCAGACTTTTCTGGCCGGCGATACGATATACGATATGGGCAAAACCCGACGATATCGTATCGTGTCCAGCCCAAACTCAAGTTCAGAGTTACAATAACAAACCGTATTTTAATGTATTACAATGCCATCTATGATGATCTAGTTTCACTACGTATATGATCTAGTCGTAGAGGACCGCGGCCTCGAAATCGTCCTCCGAATTCTCCACCTCATCAACTCCCGTGGCGGGCGCTACAGAATGGTGCCATGTTCTGTGCTTGGTATGCGCCATAAGTCCATCAACAGACGCCCACATAAAACGTTACGGTAGCTAAACTTGACCTTCCTTGACATCCAAAGTGAAGTTTTTCGTGACAAGCTCAAGTGAAGTGAAGTGCTACTCGAGTTGACTACGAGTCAACTTCACGGAATCTCAAGTGGAGCAAAGTCCAAGTGAAGTGGAGTTAAAGCCGACTTGAGTGCACTCAAATGGACTTCAACTCGGAATGACCCAGCCCTAGATATGAGTCGGGTCAAGTCTACTGTGCATATCCGCTTGAACTGTGACGGATACGCGGCAAACGTTTATCAAATTGCCAACCGTGCCATTTGATTTCACTCCCTGCATATTCAGCAAACTCCAGTTCGATGTCGACCAGTGCCCATCCAGACGATTCCACGCAGCAGACCTTAGTCGAGACTTTGAAAACGATTTTGCGTCTCTCTGAACGTTCGCTTTTTGACCCTTTGCGTTATGCGAATCGAAGTGTTGAGGTAATTCCGCTAGCCCTCGCTCTACTCGATCATGGCTCTAAGCCTATAGTACTCTCAAATGATCTCTGGATGCATTTAACGGACACTCACGAAAAAGTTGGGGAGCTCTCGCAGGTTTTGTCACCGGTCGGTGGATCATTTCATAGAGTTTTGAGTTTGAAAGGCATTACTCCAAAGAAACCTCTAACTTGGCAGGACGTTGCAAAGCTTTTTCAATCAGAACTTCTAAAGGATGCGTTAGTGAAGTGGACGCGTACCATTTTGGAGGATTTGTTGATTCCTATGAAGGCCAAGGGAAAAACTCCTACGCCATCTGATCGAAGCACAGCTTCCAGGCGGCAAAAGACTTTGAAACAGGAGGTTTAAAACAAGTTCTATATTTTTGGAGTATAACCGGCTGATGGTCATCTATATAGTTGCTAGATCGCGACGGCTGGTTTTCCGTTGTGGGAGGGGTGATGGATGACGATGCACCGGTGTCAAGTAGTTATGATCCCCCTAACGGCAGTGCCACGCTTGAAGCTGCACATATTATCCCCTTCAGTGCCAGTAGACGTTCACACTTAAGAGAGATGATTTCTAAATTCGCAGGCCAAGATATGGAGGATTTATTAACTGGCGAAAGCATCAACGACCCGTCTAATGCACTATTACTAGATGGTCTGACACATACTGCTTTTGGTTTATTTCGAATTGGCCTGGAATGCCAAAATAAGCGGTACTTCCTCAGAATATTAGCTCGCAGGGGAAAGCTGCCCCTACAACTTAAGTTTAGCCATGCTGATGGGGACGAGCTTTTATTTGGCCGGGAATCTAAACTCGTTGCAGTTCCTTCACCTCTCCTTTGCAACCTGCACTTGGCTGTTGGCCGTGTTTTACATGCTAGTGGGGCGGCGGAAACTATAGATAAGATCCTTCAAGATGAAGATCAATTTAATGACGGGAACGTGGAAGGTGATTACTGGCTGCGAGTGAGCGCCTCATATCTTCAGAGAGAATTGAGAGCTTTGCAAGGATTTGATGAGTTAGCTATCGATCGGCGGGACGATATGATAGACTCAGATAGTGAGGAAGGTCTCCCAATTACTAGTCATCATACAATCATAACATAGGTACGCAGTATCGGTAATGTAGACATGCACTATCCAATAGTATATGTGCTCCGCGTACACTGTTTATTGCTATATATGCGATCGAATTATTACTAGTCTACTATCAAATATTTCGTAATATCTTATCAGATCAATCTATTAACTGAATATGATGATGTTACCATACGTGCCTCCTCTTCGTTGCTGTGGCCAACGACTGGAGACTAAATCGAAATGGACGCAACGTCGCAAGATGAGCCCGATACCCGGAAACCAGATCTTCGGCATGGTTGGATTAAGCCCGATACCAAAAGTTGTCTTCGCAATTGTACGATCTTGAACTCGACGGAAACATGCAAAATCATGAGACATATTGCAAACATTGCCTGGAGTTTCTCTATGTATTGACGTTACTTTTGATAACTAATTGGATAATCAAGGTTTAAGGGAAGCGTGCCACATCATCCAAGAGACCATCGCAACAATAAAAACGGCCCACGATTTTGGGTATTTTTAGGTGGTTTTAATGGAACGAGAGTGGTTGGCGAGGTCGTGTGGGTGGGCCACCACAACATCGGTGGATGAACGCATCGAGCGCACCTACATCATATCACGTACCCGAGCATGGGCAGGTTCCTAATGGGAGTGCAAGTCTAGAGTGCCCAAAAACACAACAAATTTACTATGCGATTTTTGAACTCTCCCCAGAGTGCAGCCAACTTTATGGTAGTCTAGGGCTTCAGGGAGGATGTGACTTAGTAAGCATCACGCATTATAGTGGAGAGAAATGGGTAGACGCTCTTTGGGTTAGGGCAGCTTTTTGTATGCTAACCCGAGCGGAGACCGCCACAAAACTATGCGGCTGCGAAGATTCTCCCACGGAGCAAATTCCTTCAGGCCACAGAAATTACTCCATATCACCGTCTCAGGCTCTGGACCGAGAGACACGGCACATAGGGCTAAGTCCTTGGCAGATATCGGCATTGCTGGGAATACATTGCCGCCAAGATGGCACTGGTCTGTTCGGCGGCTCATAATGAAATGCCCAGCACTTTCTTGGCCTTACGGTGCAAAGCACTCTGTACATAATAACAATATAACTCGATATGATACATTTAGTGAATATCCAGGGGCTATATTTTGTAAAATATATTATTGCAATTTCAGTATTCCGCCTGGAGAATTCCTCAAAGACAGACGGCGGCCGTAGCAAACACCGGTCGCTGTAAAAGATCAGCGATAAAAGAAGCATAGATAGAGCGGCGGTGCCGCCGCCGCGTCAACAATGCTAAACTCTAATGCGCTATGGCCAAACCTTTTGGCGGTTAATCAGCTGCGGGAAGATTTGGGTCCGAGTTAGACGTCCTAGACTAATCTTAGACATATTGACACAACTATGTAATTAAATAAAACTAGTTTGTTAAGAAGCCGAATACCAAGAAACGATGAACTCACCATATCACGCAATGCTCGGCCCGGTAGGCCAACAATTGCGAAGAAGGCCAAGTTGACCACTACTTGGGCTTCTTGTACACGTATCACTCATCCCTGCCAAATTAATATCTTAATTCTTTTCCATGAAAGCTTCATTTGCAATTGAGCACGCGCCATCCTCTAAAGCGGTTTGAATGTGCTCGGGACACACAATCACTAAAATAGTTTACTAATGTAGCCTTATTCTTGGCAAAAATGGTCCGGATTACAACCCGATTGCATGCTAGCGCAACATCAGCGCAAACGCAACCTCGCTCGTATTTCAAATGGTGATCCCGGCAATGGATCTTCCTGACCCGATCTCAAATATATCGTGCTGGTTTGCCAATGATTGGCTAGATCCGTGGCGGGTTAGGGTATTTTCAACGGGTATGCCGTCTCCCAGAGCTCCTCGCATGTCATTCATTCCGGCTAGTATTTCCCACACCATGTGTCTCCGCCTATCTAGCTCGTCTATTCTCATAAATTGTGCTGCGTCGATGTCTGGCGCTATCTCAGATATGCTACTACTACGGTCTCTCGATAAGCTGTGCTCTTAAGCGCAGCAGGGCATTCTGCAACTCGCAGATTGCCGGGCTAACGGAATATAGATTGTCTTCCTGCGCAGCTACATGTACTCTCCCTTGCTACTGTCTAGTCTGTCTTGCTATCTCTGTTGATCTCTAATATGTGATAGGCTGGGTCCTCCTCGGACACCTACTTGGGTCATGCATGGCCGCTTAGACGGTGTAGGGGGCACGAGTATAAAGACATACTCCTATCCCCACTCTCTGATTATGATACCAAGCGTATACCAGTCTTGCGGCCATTGCCCTGGTTGACTTGGACCGATTTGTGCACGTCACTACTGATAGGAAAAGTACGTTGTTAGTTAAGTTTGCTCTCAATGGATTATCGTATTTAATGAGCTGTCACTAGATGCCAGACTATCCGGAAAAGCATGCAATATCCAACTTGGGTACTGTCTCGATAAGAGACTCTGACTCCTATCCGAGCAGCGTTGATGAGAAGAAGGATGAGAAGAAAGACACCGCCAAGGTCTCGGCGATGCAGTTTCATGAGCGTGAGGCTATCCTGGAACGTATTAGAGCGTCCGACGATATGCGCGATATCTTGACTGAGGATGCCGACTTCATCATCGCTAAAATGGCAACGATGGATGCAGTAGAGGCCCGAGAAGTCTTGGTTGAGGCAGTGGACTACTATGGCACCGATATCAACTTCCCAACGGCGACATTACGGAAAATGGAGCTGCTTCTTCATGGCGAGGAGACATATGGGATCGGACCTACACTATATAACCTCGATCTGTGTCTGGAAGCTTGTTTAATCAAGTATCACTCTCCATATCCTGAAGTCCGCTCAGTTTGTAGTCCAACCGACGATCCTACCATTCCGGTCGAAACATTCCGAGCCTATGTTATTGGTCTCTTCTGGGTTGCTGTTGGCGCTTTCATCAATCAGTTGATTTCTTTCCGCCAGCCTCACTTTACCTTGACTTCTCAAGTTATCCAGATCCTCATTTATCCCTGCGGCAAGATTTTCCATTATGTTCTTCCCGCTTGGACTGTACCTCTTGGACGGTTTAGTTTCAGTCTCAATCCCGGTCCATGGACATTCAAGGAGCAAATGTTTGCTACAATCGTTACCAATGTCGGTGCACACAGCGCAGTGTTTCTCGCATATGCTCCTACTATGCGCTTGAAGATGTTCTACGGTCAGGAGTGGATGGGTTATGGCTTCACAGTCTTGATGGGCTTCTGTTGCCAATTCTTCGGTATGGGAATGGCCGGAATACTCCGTCGATGGGCTATATATCCCAGCAAGGCTGTCTGGCCAACGATTCTCCCGACGCTCCAGCTCAACAGAACCCTCTTGCTGCCTGAGAGCCAAAAGATTATCAACGGATGGGCGATCACGAAGTACAGGCTCTTCTTCATTGTCATGGCTTGCACATTTGTGTACTTCTTTATTCCTGACTACCTCTTCACGGCATTAAGTACGTTCAATTGGATTACATGGATTGCTCCCCACAACAAGAACTTGGCGTTTGTTACGGGATCCAAAATTGGTGCTGGGTTCAATCCTATCACGTCCTTTGATTGGTCTGTTATCAACTACTCGAGTCCTCTGGTCTTACCGTTCTTCACCATTGCGAACCGTTACGTGGGAACGATCATCGCCGGTCTCACGTTGCTGATAATGTACTACACTAACTACAACTACACGGCGTATATTCCTCCCAATACAAGTAACGTCTATGACAGGTTTGGGGAGGAGTACAATGTCAGCCGAGTCCTCAAGAATGGAAGGTTCGATCTGGAGAGCTATAAGGAATACTCCTCTCCATATATCTCTGCCGGCCAATTAATGTATCAAGCTGCGGCATTTACGATCTACACTTTTGCGTTTGTGTACGTGTTCCTGAGCGAGTGGCATATCATCAAGGAGGCTGTCGTCGGATTCTACAACAATATCAAGAACCGAGAGATGTCTAACTACGAACGCTACAAGGATCCGTTGTCAGTTATGATGCGCCAGTACAAGGAAGTCCCGGATTGGTGGTTCTTAGTAGTTCTAGTAATGTCTGTTGTCGTTGGCGTTGTCTCTATCCGTTGTTTTCCTACAACCATGCCAGTCTGGGTTATCGTCGTCGTCCTCCTGGTTTCTATCGCTTTGTTGATCCCGTTCATTGTGCTGTATTCATCAACCGGGTACTTCATGTCCATGAATAATCTTGCTACGATTCTCGGAGGCTACATGGTCCCCGGTAACGGCCTTGCTTGCATCTTCACACGAATATTTGGATACGGTCTAGACGAGCAGAGCGAAACGTACGTTGGCGATCAGAAACTCGCGCACTACGCGAAACTTCCACCCCGAGCTGTTTTCCGCGGCCAGATTATTGCCACTATTGTGCAAATTTTTGTCACTGCTGGAGCCGTCGAATTTTTAGTTCAAGGAATGCCAGACTTTTGCGCATGGACCAACGAAGCTAAATTCGTCTGTACCTTCGCTCATACGTTGTACGCCGACAGTATACTTATGGGTGTCGTCGGGCCACACCGCACATTTGACCTTCTTTACCCGACGCTAAAATACGCGTTCCTTATCGGGGTGGTTCTGGCGTTCCCATGCTATTTAGCTCGTCGCTACTTCTCCAAGTATCTACGCAATTTCCATCCGGTTCTCTTTCTCGGCGGTTTCCTCCGATATGGATCAACCTACAACCTTGCGTACTACACTCCAGGTTTCTACGTCTCGTTGGTTTTCATGTTTTATATCCGACGTCGATATCTCGCGTGGTGGGCAAAGTACAATTACATCATCTCATCCGCCTTGACTGCCGGTGTTGCGTTTAGTGGTATTTTAATCTTCTTGGCGTTGCAGTACAAGCCGAAGAAACTGAAGTGGTGGGGTACGACCGTTCAGAGCGCTGGAATTGATGGTTCTGGTACGGCAACATTGATGGATATTCCCGAGATAGGATATTTCGGTCTGCCAGAGGGCAGTTGGGAGTGATGCTTGGTTATTGGGTATATGGCTCGCGCTGGTATTCTGTATTACGATTGAATGCGATAACATGTTTGTATATGTGCAGTTGTGTCAATTGAAATATATGATTTGCAGATAGTTCATGCATCGCTTAATAATTTGCAGCATATGTAGTCATCTTTATTCGGTATTGCATTACCCAGGACAGAGGCGGAACTACAGCATATTTATACAGTTACGTTATTATAGAACCGGTCTAATGAATACCACCATGCGCCAACCCATTTTATGCTTATTGCGGTTACTATAGAAAATTCACAACTCATTAGCCAAATTCGTAAAGCTCAACCACTAATAGAATGCAACCCACCGGAACGCCTAATCCACCATCCGGAATCTCAATCAAGCAGCCTCACGTTCACAGTCCGCGCTCTTCTGATTAATAGAATACCACACCAATAAAACTTCGTAGACGTGTATCCCAATGTCAAAAAAATGAACATCCCCGAAAACGCGATGCCAGCCGACAACACAGACATCAACACAAAATTATACTTTGTCCACCAGCAAGGTAGTGGCGTTTGATGTAGTATTTGTCGCCCGCCCCAATGTCGCCGTGTCGAAGGAAGGTTAGAATCCATATTCGTATGACAACAGTTTCTTATCCCGTCCATGTGCGGCGGGTCATTCTGCCAGACTTGACTCAAACTCATATTATTTGCCATCGGCTATCAGAGGAGGATTTCTGATTGGAACAATGGGTACTGTCGAGTGGAGGCGTACTATGATAACGGCGAAGGGAAGAAATTGATGAAAGTTGATCACCGGATGGAGTAACTGACCCCGGCGTGGGACAATGCGGATATAAGGGCTCGAAGGTTCATGAAAGCGTCCCCCAATCCTAATATCCGGTAGCAAAAGATAGAGTATTTTGGAATGTAGTAACCCTAGCTAACAGCGAGGACAAACCCAACCTTTTATAACCGTTAGTTGCCGTATTATGCGGTTCAAAGAACATGTAACTAGCGAAAGAATAGGTATAACAAAGTACCTAATGCGTCATCGAAATAGGGAACACGTAAACCAAGGACATGTAATATAAGTTAGCAAAGAATTCGCAAGTAACACGCCACGCGTAACACTTTGCTCCGTGAGCGTGGCCGAGCCTGCGACGTCACGAAATCCAGGGGTGGCACAGAGAAACGCATTCCTGACTAGGTCAGACACATCAGCGACAGAGATGCAATCCTGACTGCAGGCTCCCAGGTAGTCTCGGCGTGGCCGTCCATGAGACCGGTAATGAGCTCGCTGCGATCTCATCGACTTCATAGTCATAAGATACCAGGGCAAACCACTCCGAAAGGCCTAAGGATGCAAGGAGCTCGTCAACTTTGTTGCATCATCTTGGGCTGGATTCTCTGCCTCTGATCTCTATATTGATAGGCTCATTAAAGACTTGAACATTAATATTTCAAATAAATATAATGTAAGGGGTGAATTGAACTGCTGGACCTTGATGGCTGTCGATTTCAGCGTTAACGCCTTGTGAAGCTTAGTGTAGCGTGGCAGGACTGAACTGGACTGTATTCGATGAAGAATAAGTATGTATTTGTGGAAAGTCCTGGGGGGTTCTACTCTTAAGTGCAAGAACAGCCGAGAGACTACTATAGTAGAAGACTTGGTCGAGCACGCAAAGAACGCCAATCGAGTAAGTAAGAACACAAATCCAGCACGCAAGAGAATCGAGAACGCATGGCCCATCTAAATGTCGCGCTCTTTGCCGAGACGCTTGTCTGGCGTGGCCGTGCCTGTCCTCGGGAAGTTTCCTCCGTGGGCTGCCCTAGCCCGATGATGCCGTCGCCTCCACGTGGAGGAACGTTGGCCTGGCACACCAAAACCTAACTGTAACTTGTGGGCGGGACGTCCTCCATTTCCGAGTCGAAGTCCACAAGTTCATTGTCGGATTTAAAGTACGGCATCATGATAGTGAATTAAGATTGTATTGAAAAGTTGTCTAGTAAATATGGGGACATTAGCTCCCCCTTAAATATACCTTGTTCTTCTCTAGTCCTGAACCCTTAACCTGACATTTAACTTTATTAGGAACATAGCTAGCGCGTGGTCCCAACACCGGTGACTTGGAATTGAGTTCGGTTGCCGAATTATCAATGCAGACCCAGTGTGCCCAAGACCAAGACCATACAATCGAGTTTCTATGTCGGCAAGTGCAAAGATGCCCATACAATGCTTGTGAAAATCCGCCGCCGAGGCAAAATCAAAATGATCGCTGCCACCTCCCCGCTTACATTGGCACAAAAGCTCCAAATCTCTCACCGCGGATTTCAAATACCTGAGTATGCAAAATATGGTCTCAATCTCATCGGTAGACTGTCACGCGAATTCTTGCAACACAGACAAATTCAAATCGGCTTTACAGAACTGCATTGTATGTACGTATTAGACTTACGCTGTCTAATCCTATCGGAGTCGGATTCGAGGGCTGAGTTGCCATCAACCTTAATGGTGGCTTCACTGTGGCCAAACTAAAAGATTCGCATGCGAACTTAGTGAGGCAAACACGCCTCAGATCACCGATCTGACCCCTGCAATAAGCGAAATAGTGCTGATTCGTCGTCCTAGACTCAAAAATGCCATGCTTTGGCACTGGAGTTTGGGTAAGGCCATAATGACCGAAAATCTGACTTGGCATGCGCATTTGGGTAAGCACAGTACCCGACAGGAGCTCACTCGACATCGGGTTTTGGGCTAGGCGTATAATACCCGAAAAGGCTGACTTTACATCGGTATTTAGGTTAGGGGTATATTAATCGTGCTGGGATTATTTGCTTCGTCATTGCAATGATTATAGCAAGCCGATAGGGTTGTATGCATAGTGAGTTCCCATCGGCGGACACCATACTCACCGGTGCGTTTGCCCAACAAAGGTAATATGGTGGATTTGTCCTTCCCGCTTCCCATATAGGGTACATTTACCGCATTCATCTACCGAAGCTAGGAAGTTGCCTTAGAGAAGGGAGATTCATTTACTGAGGAGTCACCTGAGCCATCACTTTCTAACAAAACGGTTGTACAGAACCGTACTTCACAGTACAAGAGCAGAATCCACCCCCCCCCCCCCCCCCCCC
>PPJX02000282.1:0-10220 GCA_003705915.2 Lipomyces lipofer | reverse complement strand
GGAATCATTTGTATCTTTGAATTCTGCTCTAGAGCATTAGTTGTTTTAGTAAAATGTGTTAAAGTTGGAAGACCGGTGGGAGCTGGCTCAAAGCCCCATACCCTACGTTAGTTATAAAAAATACAAATTACTAAGTGCATGTGTAGCACTAAGTGATTAACTTAGAGCTAAATTTTTACAGTGCAGCCACAGAGCTAAATTTATTTTTAAAAAAAGCCAAAGCTTATAAAAAAAAAATCCTTAAAATTAGTTCTTCTACAAGACACTTAAATAGACACTGCGCCCTATGTAGAGATGGGTAAACTTAAGTTGAAGTCAGCTTAAGTCGACTTAACTTGAACTAAACTTAACTTCACCTTGGGCTCGAATATGATGCGCATATTGATGCAAAGAAGATGAGGGCCCATACACCAGATATTTGGGGACTTGGCACTTTTTGGCGATTACGCCCTAGTAACGCGTGATATGTGGCTAAGCGGCATCCCCCCATATAATCCATATTTGTCAGCTCAGCTTATCACCATTCCCTGATTCCCTGGACACTATGGCAAAAACCCGGGTAACTGCGACTCATCAACTGACAAACTATACCCAGACACCACTTGTCGGCCGGTACAAGGAGACAAGACTACTCAATCCCGGCCCGAAGCCCTTAAAGCTCACAACACACACGCTTAAGCGTATCTAAATCATGAACAACATCCTAATAAGCAGAAACAAGAACAAGGATGGACAATTCCAGTGAGGCAACTTGGTGCCCACTGGAACAGGCTCAGCATCATCCAATCGCGATTACCAGCACAGACGCCGTGTTCCAGATGGGCGCATTGGACTATGACTTCTCTCTCTCCGACTTCGACGAGACTCTGGAGTTATATTCACGCACTTCCCAGTTCCAGTCGTCGGGCCTGCTGCAGTCGTTTGCCTCGCAACCACCCACTCGTGCTAAGAGCCGTGTCTCCCTGGCGTGTATCCCCTGTCGCAGCCGGCATACCAAGTGCGATGCAACGGTGCCGGTTTGCTCTCAATGTCGCGCAAGCAGTCGGACCTGCTCGTACGCGGAGTCGCGACGAGGACAAGGCAAAGTTGCCCGGCCGGATCAGCGCCAACAGATTTCGAGGGAGCAATCCGAGACAGAAAGGCCGCAGAAACGGTTACATCAGCAATCGAGGTCAGGCAGTAATGACGCCTCATCTGTCAGCATCAGCGACAGTAACGCGAACTCGGGATGGATCCCGGTCGAGCTGTCACTTGCTCGTCAGACCAGCGACTCCCCATCGAGCTCAATCTCGCAACCAGATGAATCAGCGAAGCTCTTGGATATCTACTACGGCTCCTTCCACAACGCCCATCCCTTTGTTCTGCCTCGCCGGTACTTGAATCAGCGATTGCAGACCAACAGGGCCTCGTTACAACAGCTTCTCCCGGTCCTGGAATTCATCGGATCACTGTTCGCGCCCAGTGCGGCCAAGGAACTGCTGCGCGGACGTGCAGAGAGTGCTCTACTCCCTGACAACCTCCCGGAAACTGGGTTTACTGTCCAGGCGCTCCTCATTTTCGCCATCGCCGTACATTCGTGTACTGAGTTTGTCCACGCGCGTGGAATCCTGGATCGCGCTGTCCAGGTAGCCATTCAGATCGGCATGCAATGCAACTCTTTCTCAACAGAAAATGGGGAGGGATGTCCAATAGTAGAGGAAAGCTGGAGGAGGACGTGGTGGTATCTTTATATCACGGACGGAACTTTCGCTGGCATACGCCATTGCCTGTCATTCTCGTTGTATGATATTCAGTCAGACGTCGACTTGCCTTGCGAGGAGGCCAATTATCATTCAGGGGTAAGTCATATTTCCATCAAAACTCCGAGTCTAAATTAACAAGCCGCAGGACATCCCCCAACCTCGCACACTAGAGGAATACAGCAACCGTGAATTCGCCGGCGAGGAACTTATCTTCTCCTCTTTCACATACCTCATCGACCTCGGCCACATCCTCGGCGCCGTCCTCGCAATAGGCACCGAACCCGGCGAGCCCTTCCAGCCCGACGTCGTCAGCGCCGACGCAAGCCTTATGAACTGGGCTCTCTACCTCCCCAAGCAAAAACAGCTCGTCGTTGAGGATCCGGGAAAAGTAGACGAGATCCTCTTCCAAGCCCACATGCTGTGCAACACGTAAGCCTGCCCATTACCCAGCACCGCCCTCCCCGCCCTAAAGCCAACTAACAAAATCCCCAGTCTTAAAGTCTACCTCCACCGCCCCCGCTCCCAATTGGCATACGACGCCATCGAGCGCACTTCCAAATGCGCCCCTCCTCCCTCCGAAAAGTCCGTCGAAGACCAACAACGCGCCTACGACTTCCACACCACCAAAGTCCTCGAAGCAGCGGAAGCCGGCATCGGCCTATTCACCCTCCCCACTCCCTTCATCTCGCACACGCCCCTCTTGATCTGTGGTCTCACGCTCTCGATCCTCGCCCAGATATCCGCGTGTCGTTTCAAGTTGACTGGGGCGGGGTATGCGGCGGCGAGGGATAGGGTGAGGTTGGGGTTGGGGGCGATCAAGGCGCTAGGCGAGGTGTGGGCGGTGGGGTCGGTGACGGTGAGGGAGGTGCAGGTTATTGCGCGGGAAACGCTTTGTCTGCGGAAGAGGACCGCGTCGCCGAAGAGTTAGGTTACGACGTCTCCGGAGGTGCAGATGACTTGATGGGGTTGGGGTGGGCTGTGGGGCGTTTTTCATCTCTCAGAAGTGATGGTCGCGAGGCTGGTGGTAATAAAAGTACGTACGAGTTAATGGCATGAGATTTATAATTTATCAAATAGCAATTCACGAAGTTATGACCCCACCGCTCTGCGCCGTGCTGCTCTGCTAACACTACTTCCGCTCGTCGCATCCCAGCCCCCTCCATCAAGCCTTCACCGCGACCAACCCGCCCTCAAAACCCTACGGCCACCCCCTCAACCCCATCTTCAACAAATCCCTTCCCACGATCTCCTCCTTTCTGTCCTTCAACTCCTCCACATCCCAATTCGCCCAAACCAGCCTCCCGCTGAGAAAGTCCGCTTCGCTGCTCGCCAACCACACGCAAAACCCCGCCGGAAGTTCAACTACACACGCGATACCGATTAGCCCTTATCTCTCCCAAACTCCTCCAGCGCGCGCAGGATCTCACTCACCAGTATCCTCCCCCGGCACATCCGACTTCGACGACGTCTCCGTATCAATCAACCCCGGATGGACACTAAAGAACCGCCTCCCCGTCTCCCGCCCCTCCTCCTCCTGTGCCGCATCCTGCACAACTTTCACCAACCCCAGCTTACTCGCCCCATAACTCACGAACCCCTCAAAACTCACATGCGCCAGCGCGCTCGCGATCGTGATGAACGTCGCGGCTGGCGCGGCGTGTTTCAGGAAGCCCTACAGCACGATGAAGCCGCCGCGGGTGTTGACCTCGAAGGCGCGCCACCAGTCGGGGAGCAGCGCGGAGGTGAGCGGGGCGTGAGAGGGCAGGTAGCCCGCGTTGCTGACCACGACGTCAATCGTCCCAAACTCGCGGGTTACGGAGGCGAAGACCTCTTCAATCCTCGGCGCATTTGTGACGTCCGCGACGAAATAACGGACCTGGCAGCTGGGTGCTAGGGCGGTGATGGAGGAGACGGTTGTGGTGAGGGTCTTTGGTGTGCGGCCGGTGAGGATGATGGCGCGGGCGCCGGAGGAGGCGAAGGCGAGGGCGGTGGCGGCGCCGATGCCTGTTCCGCCGCCGGTGATGAGGATTGTCTTTCCGGAGGTGGAGAGGGAGGGGCGGAGGGGGGAGATGGAGTGGTAAGTGTCGTGGCGGGTTGTGGGTGTGTAGTGGGGGAAAGACATTTTGCGTGAGTTGTGAGGGGAGGGGGGATCGTAGGAGAAAAGGGGGATTGTGATAGAAAAGACGAGGCTCTGATGATAAAGGTGAGAGAGAGAGGATGATTTAACAAAGGAAGGAAATAAGGACGAGGCTGGCTGCGAGATATTGGGGGAGTACGAGAACAGAACGCCGTCTCGTATGGAGATTGATTTCTAATGCGCCCGCCCAAACAACACGGTGTTGAGCAGATCACCACGAGGCTCTTGGGCGAGTAGTCTGTTGGTAAGCATACCTTCTCTCTCCCTCTTCCATGGTCACATCAGTCGTGTGCTGCAAGCGGCAGGCTGCAGGCTGCAGGCACGCATGCCACGTTTCAGAGTGCAGGGCGGTAAACTTCAACCCGGTTTTGGGGGAGCCGTGATAACCGATTCTGGGGGGTGGAAGTGGCCGCATGGGGGGGAGGTGCGGCAGGGTATAGCCGCGCTTTGGGGTGGCCACCCCCGGTAAGGAGGTGGTGCCGCAGGATCCGCAGGGTATCGATCTCGTATGGAAGGCGTGCCGTTTAGCCATTTGTTAGTGACTGACTGACAAACCGATTAAGGTTGTGAAAGGGGTGTGGGTCTTGCTTCGAGGGATTGAGGGAGACGGGATAAAATCTTTGCTGGCGCCGAGATATTGGAAACACAGGTTATGTTTCACGCATGCAGTTATGGAGTCCCTCATTTATATATATTGAGCATGCCTGTTGATTCTGTCTCCCACGCAAACTCACTGTTATCATATTTCTCACCCAACTCTCATGTCAGCTTTCTTCCCTCAAAGCCTTTGCCTTTCGTTTGAGGGTAGGTTCACGGGTTGCGGATCACACACATACATACATAATGTTATGAAATCTTTAAATCAAAGACAAACATATTAATTATCCCTACGAAATCTTAAACCTATCACCTCCTTCCCTCACTCCCTCAAGCCTTCGCCTGAGCAGCAGCCGCCATAACCTTCTTCATCTGGTCCTTCACAGCCTCACGGTGCTCCTCATCAATAACCACCAACCCGGCGACCCCATCCTTCTCCAGAATCTTCTCCATGGTCTCCGTGTCCAAAATCAGATTCGCAACAACGCTCGCCTCGTCGGTGCTCGACGCATTACTACTGATGCGATGTCTGCACCCCGGCGCCTCGTAGAAGCTGTCCCCCTTCTTCTTGATGGTCATGGGGCTGTCGTTCATCTTGTTGAGGACGGAGCCCGTGAGGACGTTCACGGCGACGAAGGCGCCAGCGTGGGTGTGTGGCGGGGTAGCGGCGTTGGGGGGGAAGGTGACTTTCATTCCGAGGATGGTTTTGCCGGGGGCATTGAGGATGGGGTATTTGTAGAGGACTTCGAGGGAGGGGAAGGGTTTCCTGGGGATGGTTAGTTGGGCTGCTGAGGGATATTGGATTGGGATGGGAGGGGAGGGGAGGGGAGGGAGCTCACGTAGCATCGTAGACCGGCTCCTCCATGTTTGCGACTTCTGAGAACACCATTTTTGCTGGCTTGAGAAGTTGAGATATGGAGATATCGTATTGTATTGAGATATGAAGCTCTGTTTAGTCTGGGAAATAAAAAACTTACCTTTGGAGAGAACTTCATAAGCCCTTATATGTTCTTCAAAAACGATTCCCTCAAACTACTTGTGTGTTCTTTCCGTCACATGCGGCGTCGGGAATCACCCGGTGGTCTCAGCCGCATACCCGATGACGGGGTATCCGGCAATCGATTTAGGCAATGCAGATTGCCGCCACAGCCGCCCGCTCCTGCATTTCCGCTTGCTAGCGGCGCTTGCGGGTTAGGGTTATTCAGCAATGCGCTAGGGTATGCAACTTGTACGGTACAGCCGCCCCGCGACTCGGCATTTCGAGGGAATGGCTTTCTGTTGACGTCGCCGCAACTTAGGCGTTTAGTTTAGCATAAGGGCCGAAGCAGTTCCGCTGTGGCCCGGATTCCCCGGAAGATGGGAATGCTCATGACGTTTTCCCGGACTGCCTTTTGCGATTTTTGTTTGCGCCGTTGGATGTGGATGAGGTATAATTAGTGGCTGATCCCCCTCATTCTTGCAACAATCGCAAATGTTATCCCCATACACTCTTCGTATCGTCTTCACATCTCTAAAACACCAAGCAAGAAAACCACAAGCAATCAATCGCGCTTTCGCATCAACCTCCGCAATGGCAATTCCCAAGACCCAAAAGGCTGTCGTCCAGCCAGACAAGATGTCAACCGCCGTAGCCATGGTCACCGACAACCCCGTCCCCACCGCCGCCCCCTCCACAACCGAGCATCTCATCCGTGTGCACGCAACCGCCATCACAAACGGCGAGCTCCTCTGGACCAAGAACTTCCCCCTCCCGGACGAGCTCGCCGCGTTCAAGACGCTGGTCCCCTGCAATGACGTGGCCGGCACTGTCGTCACCGCCCCTGCATCTTCGCCTTTCCAGCCGGGGACAGAGGTGTACGCGCGCTCGAGCTACGCCCGCACGGGGTGCGCGCGCAACTACACGATCCTGCTGACGGAAGAGATGGCGAAGCGACCGCAGCGCTTGTCGTGGGCTGAGAGCGCGACGGTGCCGATGAGCGCGGAGACTGCGTGGCAGGCGCTGTTTATCCACGCCGGATTGGAAGCCAAGGCAGGGGAGGGAGCGAAGGAGAAGAGGGTCTTTGTTACGGCTGCGTCTGGCGGCGTGGGCGTGTGGATGGTGCAGCTTGCGAAGTGGGCTGGGGCGGAGGTGGTGGCGACGTGTGGCGCTGATAACGTGGAGTGGGTGAAGGAGGTGGGTGCGGATGAGGTGATTGATTATACGAAGACGGATATCAAGGCGTGGGCGAGTGGGGAGGGGAAGAAGGCCGATCTGGTGATTGATTGTATTGGCCGCAAATCGCTGGAGGATGCGTGGTGGGTTGTTAAGGATGGGGGGCAGCTGATTAGCGTCTTCCAGCCTCCGGAGCAGATGAAGCCTGCGGGCGTGGAGGGAAACATCAGGAACGAATTTTTTGTTATGGAGACGAATGGGGAGCAGCTGCAGAAGGTGACGGAGTTGATTGAGGCGGGGAGCGTTGGGAAGACTGCTTTGGACAGCTTCTGGCCTCTCGACCAGTTTCAGGAGGCGTTCAAGAAGCTTGAGAGTGGGAAGACGCGGGGGAAGGTGGTGTTGGATTTGGGTGCGAATTAGGAATATGTGATATGTGAATTTGCTTAACTTTGATCTGAGGGGATGTAATCTGGCGGGGGATATAGGAATTGATATAATGTTAAACTTTACTTTTTACCCACTACCATAGCTGTGACACAGCTCTGAATAATACAAGATTTCGGATGCATTTCTTCGTCAAGCCTGTCAACCCCTCTGATATGGGTACCATGAACTTACTCACCGCAATCACCGCAAAAAGCCCCACGCACCTGTTGGCCTCGGGATATGCAATTGCAGATCTGAGCTTCAGAGAGTTTGATTTCCACGCTCCCTGTCAGACCAACCCCTAACTCCATATACGAACTGCAGGGGAGCCCCGGAAGCAACAAACCCCGGTTCGCGGAACCAGATAAGGAAGCACGGCGGGGATGAAAAAACATGTAAAAGCCAAGGAGGAGCCGCCGTGTTCCGCGGGATTTGATGGCGTTAAAAATAGGTACCACAGCTTTCATCGCCGTAGAGAGAGCATCTCCCGGTTGCCCAGCCGGCCGAGGCGGCATCGGCGTCTCTTCGTATCAAAGGTTGACGTCAAAAAATGGAGTAAGTTATACGAGATGGTTTCTGGTATATAAAGGAAGGTGAGGAATGAGGAATGCATACCAGTGGCCTCCCTTATCCCATCAAAATTCCCATCCTCTCCAAGTCTCAGCCATCACCACCACAAAAAACCCCGCCTCTCAACATCCACAATGCCATCCGGAGGTTGTTTCTGTGACTCAGTCCGCTACACCTACGTCAACGAACCCCTTTCCAAGGCACGTTTCCAACGACTACCTCTCTCAACCATCCACACAAGTCGCTAACCTCCTCCAGTGCCTCTGCCACTGCTATGACTGCCGCAAAATCGGCGGCGGATCCTACAGCGTGAACCTCCTCATCCCGGACTCCGCCTTCACGCTCCTCTCTCACTCCTCTCTAAAATCCCTCTTCAAAGTCGCCGATTCAGGGAAGAAGGTCGAGCAGTGCTTTTGCGGTAAGTCCACAGTTGAGAACCACTCATGGAAACGGTGATTTGAATCCAGTTCTAATTACTGTGGGATAATTGTATAGGGGATTGCGGCACAACTTTGTACAGCATATGTGAAGGCTTCCCGGGTGTCCATGTTCTCAAGGCGGGGACGCTGGACGATATTAAGGGATTAGATGAGGCGAAGCCGGAGGCGGAGCTGTATGTGTCGCATCGTGTGAGTTGGGTGGCCGCGGTACCTGATGCTAGCCAGGCAGTGAGTATGGAGTAAAGTAGCGCAGGCGCGCATAGTAGAATATATTTTGACAGCAAGTCCCTTCTCTCTAAAGCATGGCTGGTCTGTGCTCATCCGTGCCTTGTTCCTGGGATTGTGGGGAACGTGGGGTACGCTTTGCGCCCTCACTACGTCAGTGATCTACCGCGTCAGTTGATCACCACCACGTACCTTGATGGGTCGTGCGTAATGCCTGCCAACTTCCCAGATCCGTTTCCAATGTGATGTAAAATACGGACAACGCATACAGTAGCTGCGTAAGCTACCTACTTCATTTAATGTCTGTCACTATAAATTCTAGTTGATGCTGTTGATTAAGTGTTGGCTGTAAACCGTTGTCCTTCGATAGGCAACCTCTCCAAGGCCCTTAATACGACAATTTATTCAGTGCCCTACCTCACTCAACCATGCGTCCCCCTAAGATCTTCCCCCTCGCTCCCACGCGCCCCATCTTCCGTCGCACTCTCGCAGTCGTTCGCACCGCCTCATCCACCACAACCCCCGGAAAGCCCTCGTCTCATATCACCAGCAAACTCCCTTCCGAACCCACTAAAAACCCACAGCGAGAACGATTCTAAGAATTCGATCTGCGAGGAAAAGTGTTCATAGTCACAGGCGGAGCCCGCGGCCTCGGGCTAGCTATGGCGGAAGCACTTGTTGAAGCCGGGGGGAAAGGTATGCTTCATTATCTCGCCTATACTCGCTTCTCTCATGTCCAATATTGACGTGGCATCTCATCTAGTGCACTGTCTTGACCGACTAGACAAGCCTGACGAGGAGTTCACGACCGCGCAGGAGCACGCATGTGGAGATTTTGGCGGGTCGCTACATTACAGCCAGCTTGATGTGCGGGACAATAAAGCGCTCGAGGACACGATATCCCGCATCCCGTCTGAGAACTCGCGGCTGGATGGATTGATTGCTGGAGCGGGGGTGCAGCAGATCAAGGCGGCTACGGAGTATAACATTGACGAGATCAGGGAGATGCTGGATATCAATTACTCCGGCGTCTTCCTTACTGCGTCGGCGGTGGCGAGGGAGATGAAAAAGTATAAATGCCGCAGCTCGGTCGTGCTGGTTGCTAGCATCAGCGGGTTCGTAGCGAACAAGGGGCTTATTTCCCTGGTGTATAACTCTTCGAAAGCTGTTGTGATTATTTTTAAATAAATATAGTTAACAGAACTTGCTGAATAATAAAAAGTAAAAAATATAAACAACAGAGAAATATTAGACTCTTGGAAATTATTAATTTTTTATAAACAGATATAACTAACTTATATTATGTTAATTTCCTTCAGGTGATTAAAGGTTTCTTGTTTTTTTATATATATTTAATTAACACAACAGAAAGTGTTTTTTTTTATAAATATAATTTAATCTAACTATTTTTTCAGCTTGGCAAGCTATAATTTAATAAAATATATTATAAGCTTTACAGAGTTTTTTTTTTAATATTAGTAATTTTATTTTTTATTTAATAAGGTTCTAATTTCTTCTGCTTAATATGCTTTTTATATTATCAACTAAGAGAAAAATCAGCAGAGGGATAGCCTTAGAAATAAATTAAATATATATATATATATTATATAGTTAAAAAAATACAGGGAAGGTGCTGCTAAGTGTAATAATGGCTTGTTCATGGTCTATACCTAGAGATGGGTAAACTTAAGTTGAAGTCAACTTAAGTCGACCTAACTTGAACTAAACTTAACTTCACCTTGGGCTCGGCTACCAAACTTAACTCAACTTAAACTCCTGCAAAGTTTAAGTTTAGCATACTGTATATGAGAGAAAAGTTGAGATCTGGTAATTCTTGCAAAAAATTCTCCGAAATTTTCGCAAAGAATTGCCGAAATATCCGAAGCCATTGTAGAAGATGTGGAAGACAATGGAGTCGATTCCTTTCATGG
>PPJX02000281.1:0-10245 GCA_003705915.2 Lipomyces lipofer | reverse complement strand
AGTGAACTTCTACGCAGTTGACCGGGATGATGTTCCAGCCGTACTGAGGAATGACCTGGCAGCGTTTACCGAGGTATCACTCAAGTGGCATGAGATCCTCTTCAGTGCACTGCGGCAATCTGGAAAGGCGCCACCCAACTTGCCTCCACCACCGCCTATTTCCAGCCCTGGCCCTGCCAGCAATCGGGAGCACTTCGACGTACAAGGCGGCTTTAGCGCTGGCTACAGAAGTGGATACCGCACTGGGTTTGCAGATGGGTATGGCAAAGCTCTCTCACAGTCTCCTACTGGTTCTGAACTGGATGGAACGTGTGTGATCTCTGGGTTACCTGCGCCAGCTGGAGTTGTGCTTCACCACGCCGCATCGCCGCCGGAAAGTTTGGTCTTCCACGCTAATAAGTCGCAGTGGCCGCCTGTTACAGCTCAAACGGAAGACCTGCTCAAGGCGGCTCGTGGCCCAGATGCATATTTTAAGTCGGAGCTGCAGGCCGGTGCAATCCAGTTTATTCTCAGCTCGTCGAGGTCTCTTCTTGCTGTCTTAGGTACCGGAAGTGGAAAATCCGACCTGATATTCCTTCCAGCACTGCGAGACCGTGATAGTGGACTTGTCACTATTCTCATTGTTCCTTACGTAGCGTTGAAGCTCGATATTATACAGCGCGGCAGAAAGATGGGTCTCGCTGTCTGCTCATGGGAAGGGGACGAGGGCGACGACGACAGGCACCCTCGTATTGACAAGATAAGAACAGTTGATATCTTAGTGGTCTCGGTAGAGAGTGTCAACACGACTGCGTTTACGAGTACTTTCACATCCCTTTTACAAGACCGCAATGGCGCCTGCCGCATATCTCGTATAGTCATTGACGAATGTCACTCTTGGCTATTGGAAACCAGATTTCGATCGGGTTTTGGGGCAATACAGAATATGTGCAAGTACAACATCCAGCTTGTGCTTCTGTCGGCAACTATCCCTCCTGCAAATGAACTAACAGTCCGGAAGATGTATTTCATGTATGACGGCAAGGAAGAATATAGAATATAATGTCAGGAGGGTCCCGGGTGCACGGTTGAACACTGAACTTGACCATCTTGTGCAGACGTTTCGGCGTCGTTCGGAGTCCAGAGATCGGGCAATTGTATTCTGCATGAGCAAGGAGGATGCCAAGAGTCTTGCAGAGAAATACTCCGCGCCGTTTTTCATAGGATTACTGACACCCGAGCAGAAGTCCAAGTCATTCAACAGATGGAAAAATACCCCAGGTGAGGTCATGTTTGCAACTGCAGGGTTTGGAGCTGGGGTAGACTACGCTCATGTTCGGCTAGTTGTACACTTTGGTGGTACGTATTCCATGAGTGGTGTTACGATGGTGAACAAGATCAAGTAGGGCTTCTGGATCAGGGAATGGTTGGAAACAAAAGATCTGATTTTCTGAAGAGCAATGTACAGGGTGTGGCCGTCTTTATATATTGCCGGCCGGAACTAACTAAAACCTCATAAACATAAAGAAACTTGATAGCACCTCGTTACTACCCCGCTCGTCCTCCTCTTTGATCATGCGACCTCCTCTGCCCCGGTGGACATCTCGATAGACCGATCGATCCATCGATCCAGCACGGATGCGTGTAGGCGTGCGGGGTTCCGGTGTGATAGTCCCATAAGCGGGGTCGGATGTGATAGTCCCATAAGCGAGGTCGGGGTGTGATAGTCCCATAAACGAGGTCGGGGTGTGATAGTCGCTGGCCAGGTCAGGCTCGACCTAGATCGAGGGGTGGTGTCCAGGCCCTAGGCGCCGTGAACTTTGCCCTTCGTCGAACCCTAACCAGAAGTCAGTGCAGCAAAACTCACCTTGTTCCTGACAAGAGCAATCTGCTCAGGCGTCAATTGCACCCACACAATGCTGAGCGGCTCGGAAAAATAATAGACATGCCATCTCGGATGAATATCAGCAAGATTCAATGGTCTGCCGAGTTGAATTCAGATATAGAATATTACGAATAATTACGAATAAAGATTTTTGTTCGTATTCGGATTAGTAAGCATGAAAATATCCAAATATTCGTATTCGAATTAGGAATATTTGTACGAATGCGAATATATTCGTGATTCGTGTCCACCCCTACCACCGTATATTAATGTGCGTAATGAAAAGGGATTAGCGGGGCTGTCCTAACGTTTTCCCTTAAACAAAACTGTGTAATCCAACACAGGAGGCGTTGTGCTGCATACAAATAAAGTTTTCGGCCATGATGAACAGAGACTGAACGTTGACAGTTCCCCTGTTAAATTTTTGGGCGGACGCGCAGCTTGTGGATTTGCAGGTACCCCGATGTCCTCGACACTTCGGCTAGAGGTAACCCTGCGATTGCAGGTACGCTCATCACCAGAACTAAAGCTGCGGAAAAACTCTAAATTTCATCCCGTTCTTGCTAGAATTGTACATCGATCGACTGTGAATCGGGTCTGAAATAGCCCTAGCCCTGTCCCGCGCGGCTCATTACTATGGAACAAACTCTAAATTTCATTCCGTCATCCCCGGTTCAGACCATGAAGATCCGCTTATATGTCCAGGATCTCGCACATCTCTATCGCTTGACAAGAGGACGCACGTCCAAGTCCTCCAATTGCTCCGAGCTATATGCATCAACCTGGAATGTTTTGAATTTCCTCGCCGGCACATCATTCGCAAACAGTATATCTATCTCTTCATACCGTCTGCCCTTCGTCTCCGGCAGCTTGAAGTAAGCCCATATAAATGTCAACAGAGCGGTTCCGCTCCATACAAGGGCGGTGTATCCCTTGAGGTTCAACTGTGTCGGATTCATGAAGTACGGCTCGAGCACGCCAGCAAAGACACTAACAATATAATAGGCATTTCGGGCAACGCACACTGTCTTCTGACGGAGGCGGGTGGAGCCAATTTCTGCCGGCAGCGCCCAGCCAAGCTGTCCAACGGTGAGCTGGTAGACGAATGTCCAGACGAGTGTCAGAACTGCTTGCATCGTTGCAATTCCGTTGGACGTGGTGCGGACATTCAAAATACCAATTACAAGCAGAATAATGCACATTGTCGCCATTCCCCAAAGGTAGATAGTCCTGCGGCCAAAGTAGGGCAAAAGTAGAAACCAGGAGAGAAGCGTACCTAAGAGTGCGATAGCGGTTCCCCCTACATTAAGTTTGTAGGTTTGCGATGTCGAGAGTCCGATTTGCTGGAAGAAGTAGGTAGAGTTGTAGGCGAAATTCAAGCCCGACAAAACTTGTCCGGCGAATGCGAAACAGGCAATCGCCGTTCGCCGTCGCTCGAATTTCTTGAAGCAATCCCAGTAGGATGTTCCTATCGCAAGCTCTTGCTCCAGTTTGTTGGTGTGAATGATCCTCGCGAGAGTCTGCTTGACATCGATGCCTGCTGACTTGCTTTGCAACCTGACTAGGGACTTCTCGGCCTCTTCCAATCTGCCTTTGCGTACCAAGTGCCATGGAGATTCCGGTGCAAAAAAGAGTAAAGGGATCAAAAACACCGGCCAAACCCATTGCAACGCAAATGGAATCCTGTAAGACCATTCTGTACTTAAGTTGACCAATCCATCCAATATACCAGCGGCAATAAGTTGACCAATGATAAAGCACATATTAGTGTAGGTTGTTAGATAGACTCGAAGGGAAAGTGGTAGAACCTCAGATGCATAAGCTGGGGCTGTCGATGCGAACACACCCCATGGAAGCCCACATAAGAGTTCTCCAACACACAAGACGATGATGTTTGGCGCAAAGAACGTCATGAAGATAAAACAAGACAGGACAAAGAGCGAACCAATCAACACGGGCTTCTGTCCGAATAAGTTGACTAAGTAGCCATTTGCAAGGACACCAAAGAAGGCACCAATTCCAGAGGCATTTCCAAGACCGGCTTGCCAGGCTGCTGTTAGCTGATAACCAACTCCGGGGAAGTAAGTTCCGTATTTCCGTGCAAATGTTGGGTAAGCGTAGAAGTTGCCGATGAGAACAGTATCGTAGCCTTCCATCACGACGCACATTGAGACGGCGACGCACCAAAAAATTGCCATTGGGTAGGCTTTGATGGCCCTCCAAAGTGGCATTGTTTCTTCGCTCTCGATACCGATCTCATGATTCTGGTTTAACTGCTCACTGTACAAGTCAGCGTCAAGGATATCGGGTAACAACGGGTCTATCTCGGTATCAGCATTGATATCATCATCTGAATGCATTGTTGCGGTCGCTATTATAATTTGACGAAACGAACAATCAGATGGCTATACCGCCAAATGGCGAGAAGCAAACAAATAGAGGGCAAGAGGGGTGATAAGTGTGACGACGGCACGGTATACATGACCTTCACGTAAGAAACTGGAGTCAGCGATGCTTCAGTGTTATAATGCGGGTGGCGTGGAGAAAAGGCGCGGGTTCTCATCCTCCTGATAAGGTCTGCCTGCATGGCAGCAATTCTGGGTTCGTCTACCCAATCAGCTTTAGAGTGGTTTAGGGTAAATGTTGGGAGATTACCCGCTAGCACGAAGTTTAAATCTGCAGTCAGCCTTTTTGTCCGATGCACGATTGTCGCGAGAACAAATGTGTCGAACCCGAGTACTGAAATAAGTAGAGCTCTGCATTATTGGCACGGTTCTCAATAGGTTACTTTACTTTTTCGAAGGAGGAGGGGCAAATTGGCGTATCATGCGTCTGAGTCTCTGCAACCCAAAACTGAAGCGTCACCCCACAATGCCATCTTGTAGAACGCATTTATTAGGAAGGTTCTGCAACCATTTTTTACGCCAACCAGAATTACGTGGAGTAGCCCTTGCCCAAGTTTGGTCGCGTAATTTTGAGAAATGCCGTCTGCACTATTTTTACGCCCCAATTTTACGTCAAGCGCAATAGACTCAGCTAATGCCAAATACGGTATAGCTCACTTTTCTTAGCGCGAGGCGTGACTTCTGCTTAGACTTGTCGCGCGTCCAGAGCCTAACAAGCCACGTTCAGATCGAAGCGAAATTAGCCTCTGTGGATAATATATATATTCGAAGAAGGATAGCGACAGGGAGAAAAGGATCAAGTCCTCAGACTGGGTTAGGCCATGGACACACCAGTCTCTGAAAGAAGGTTCTGCAAACGCGTACTACCTCTTAGCGTCGCTATTTAAGGCTAAAGCTAACCTTAAATGTGGCGTAAAACAGCGTTAAGGTTTTACGCGAAATCAGCGAAATCGTGCAAATTACGGGGCCAATTTTAGGAGAAAAAGTGGGGGTCACCGCGGCAAGGGTTATTTTATGTAATTTTACGCGTAAAAATGGGTTGCTGAACCTCCCTATTTTATTTCGCTTTCTCGCATTTCACTCGGACTTCCATCACGTGTTGCGACTTTTGGGTACGGGTTGAAACTATAACACTCACATCAACGCATCATCATCACATCCAAACATTACGAGACCTATTGGAAATGAATTGTCTGAATTTCTACGTCTAGTGGACCCACGCTTAGTATTTAATTAGATAATCAAGGTATAGATGTTTGTGGCAGCATGCCACGCACCTACACAAACCGTCCGAACAGCAAATTTATTTTCGAATTTTGGGAGTAGAATGGCCATCATAGTGGTGGTGAATGGTCGTGCTGGTGGTGGGTAAGGTACTGGAAGGTCTCGTGGGTGGAACGCACCGAGTGCACCGGGCGCTCCGAGCAAACGCACCGGACACACCGAGCCAAACGCACCGGCCGAGCAAACGCACCAGGCGCCCAAGCGCACCGAGCGCACCGGCAGTTTACTACTGGAGTGAAAACAGTGATGCCAAACGCACCGGTGCGTTCTCCAACAATTTACTATGGGGAATTTCGAAGCCAACTTTATGGTAGAAGACAATCGAATTTTTCCCGCATTAAACCACCAAAATGATATCTACGCGTCTAAAAGTGTGATAATCTCCTTCGAAAAAATGTCTGCGTACTCGTTCAAAAATCCATGACGCGAATCTGGAAAGAGGTGCAAATGCAGCAACCTCTTCCACAAAACCCAACTATTCTCAGTAGGAATCAGTAGATCGTTACTGCCGTTCACAGTGAAAGTTGAAAACTGGTATTTGTTGACTTGTTGTCAGAGTTAGAGGCTAGCCGTTGATGGCAAGAAAAGTAATTTGTAAAAAGTTAACTGTTTGTTTTACACTGTGTTTATTTTCATTATTTATCTTGAGAGGGAGTGTTGTCAGGGTTAGGGACTAACCGTTGATGGCAAGAAAAATAATTTGTAAAGTCGATGTTGTGGGAGTGACACTCATTTTGGAGGCCTCCGTTTGTATGTAAATCGTTGAGAGTGTCCCTGCGTTGTATGGTGTTGTGTACTACCAACTTGGTACAGTACTATGTAAGCGTACTCGTGCTACGCACATCTCATCTGTGATGGATCTCTTGCCAATTTCAATTTCAACTTCAGCTGTCACTATCTACTGAGCCGTATCAGAATTGTGTCTTATATCGTAATGGTACGCTTTGAGAGGCTCGTCGTGTGGTGTCACGGTACTCCCCGTACATCGCCAAGATGCGTAATATGGACAAGCTTTGATGGACATGATCACATGACTCCATGATGAGAAACTCAAACAGAAAGAGAAAGAAGTTAATAGACGGAAATGATAAAGCACAAAGAATACAATCTGTCCGACCTCATTCTCTGTTGTACATCTTTCTACCAGTCCCCAAAAGCTCACATTCCGCCACCCTCCTCTCAGATTTCACGTCGTCCGGCTCCGCCAATACTAAGTTTCCGAATCTATCATAAATAATTTTGCAATAGTACTATCATTCTCGAAAGGTTTCTTCGACTTAAGGTTTTGTTTAACTGATTCTTTTTGATCTGTAATCTATAACTATCACTAAGCCTAGGTCTATCTAAATACCACATTGCTATTTATGCAAATACATTATCAAAGAAGTCAGCCATCTCGTGTTCAACTGTTCAGCAAGCACGTTGCTATTAAAGAATATACGCCACAAAATTGAAGAGAAACACAATTGCCTAAGTAGACTTGGTTCATTTGTATCTCTCTAATCTTCGGTCAAGACAAGCTCATAAACCCGGCCAATGCAAGTACCGCCTACCACTTAGCCAACCAACCTTGTCCCACTAATCGACAAATCACGTTCATAGTAAATTCTCCAATCTATTTCGCCGACAAATCGTTCAGAGAGTACGGTGGCTCTCACATTTCTCGACATCTCCACCCGTAATTCCACTCGGACCCGGTGCAGTTTCAACATGGGCTCCTTCAGCTGCTAACCCACCGGCACGGTCCTCCGCTTCCTTGGTGAAACTCCTACCTCCAGAACCGAGATACAGGTCATCGGTGTTGACGAGGCCATCGCCATCTCTCATCAACTGGGAGCTGTCCCACGTGGCGCTCTTGATGGGGTTGACATTGAGGACGTACATGGTATCGATCTCCTCCAGGGAGCGGTCCTTAGTCTCAATCACGAAAAAATATACTATCCAGAAGAGTGCGAAACAGCACCCGGCAAACACCAGGCCGTAAAAATAATCGATCTCGGCCGTGATGAATGTAGTGAAAAAGCCGATGAGGAAGTTGAACAGCCAATTGGCAGCTGTTGCCAGACCCATGCAGGTTGCACGGTAACGGGCGGGGTAAAGCTCGCCCACGATGGCCCAGACCAAAGGACCCCAAGTCATGGCAAAAGCGATGATGAAAAGACACGAGAAGACGACCAGCACCGCACCCGCCGTGGGTGTAGCCGAAGGGTCTTGATGATCCAACGAAAAGTGACCTACAAATGCAAAAACCATGAAGCACATGAACATCCAAGCCGCCCCACCCATAAGGGCCTTCCGACGGCCACAGTTTTCGATGAGCCAAAGGCCGGCGATTGTACCACCCACGTTGACGGAACCCAATATAATCTGGGTAACGTAAGAGTTAGAGAGGCCAGTCGCACTGAAGACGGTGGTGCCGTAGTAGAAGAAATAATTAGCACCGGTCAGCTGTTGACCAGCCTGTAAGACCATGCCGAGCATGGTGCGGTAGAACATGCGAGGGCCGGTGAATATTTCGTCTTCAAATCAGGTCAGAATTAAGTTATCTAGACGGGCGGCGAAAACAGTACTTACACCAGGGATGGTCACCACCAACTCTCTCAGCGTCGAGTTTCTCTTGAATCTCCTCGATCTCCATATTGATGATGGGATGGTTCGGGCTTAACTTGTAAAGGCGACCCATATTCTTTCGCGCCTCTTCCTCCCGACCTACACGGTAGGCGTAACGAGGTGACTCAGGCAGCGAGAGAATGGCGACGCCGAGAATAAGGGCCCAGAGAAAAGCGATCCCGTTAGTGATACGCCATGATCCGCTATCTTCACGAGTTTCCGTGCCCCAATTTATCTTTTCCAACTGTCAGCGCGTTGCTCATGTTCACTTTTATACAGTCAACATGGAGCAAAAGGCTCATGTCGTAGAAACAAGAAAGACACTCACCATGTAAGCTGTCCAAATACCTAACGTAACAAACAATTGATAGCTGCTCACAACGACGCCTCGAATCATCCTGGGCGTACTCTCACTCTGGTACATAGGGACAGCAACTGAAAGGGCCCCTATGCCGAGACCGCCAACAAATCTGCCCATAGCGAACTGCACCCACATATGCGAACTCGTAATCTCAATAACCGTACCGAGCATGAAGAAGAAGGCCCAAAAGGAGATGGTTAGGCGGCGGCCGATGCGATCGGCAATAGGGGCGGCGATCAGAGAACCAATGAGTGTGCCAATCGAAAATAGACCGACAATGGTACCTTGCCTCGCTGCGCTGAAGGTACATTGATTAGTTTCTGCGACGCATTCAGCGAAACGACGTTTGAAATCGTCCATCTCAAGAAAGCCTGCAAATTGTGTCAGTAACGGACATTTCACAAATTCCCGACATTTGAACAAAAGAATATACTCACCGGAAATTTGACCAGTTTGGTATCCGAACATGAAACCGCCGATGGACGCAACCGCGCCCAGGGCATATGCCAATAACGGAGCATCCTTAGCAGATAATTGAATCCGAAGCTCTGTTTCTGCACTTGCCGCCTGAACAGGAGAGAGTGGCCGTTGGGGAGTTGTGCCCGCTGAAGGGGTCGTCGCCGCTGATTCTTTTTCTATGGGCGCCGAGGCCTTTGATCGATGAAAGAAACCCATAGCTGATACTGTCCGTGGGTAGGTGGGGAAAAAGGGAGAGAAAAAAAGTCGGGGGGCCCGGAAGTAGATGGTGTGTTCGGACTATTTAGATAAGAGGGTTTATAGTTATTCCGAAGAGAAACCTTGTTTTAGTTATTCCGAAGTTTTCAAACCTTGTTCCGGTTATTCCGAAGATTTGAAACCTTCTTTCAGTGGCGAATATTTCGACAGGGTTAGGTTAAGAATATAACTAGAGCTGATGCACCAGCCACGATGGATTCGATGATATAAGTAAGACGCTCCCGGGCAGAAATACTGGACTTCCGTGCAACGAGAGCCCCTATCGTATGACTACGTAAAGTCACGGCACACATCGGAAGCGACGGATCGGATCCACCGTAGTGGTCTTCGTAAGATGCAGTACCGATCAAGTCACGCGGAACAACGATGTTCCGATTTAAGTTAAAGTTTCCGAGCGCGAAAAAAGCCCGCAAATCTGGCCTCAAGGCTAGGAGACTGAATTATATAATGGTCCGAACTTACTACTCAAAACAGTAAGTAATCTTCGTCTGCAGCGGTTTCAAGAGCAACCCGTTACTGCTATCGGAGGAAGTGCACGCCTGATGAGCCTTGCCTAGCTAACCGCCCTCCCGCGCCGAGCCAAATTGTCGCCGACGGCCTCCACGCCACCCCGGGTTGGTACTCTTGTCGATCCTTGTCGTTCCGCCAGGATCGCTCCTCACCCGTAGCTCGCTGCCTCCACTGGAATTCTCCGGGTATCTCCCCATTGATGCGCTATGGCCTCGATTGACAACGAAACGGTAATTTCCGCCAAGAACTTCATTAAATGTAGGGCTGTTGCGAATACGAATATTCGCAGAAATCAGCAATATTCGTTATTCGTATTCGCAACTCACAACCATTGCAAATAATATTCGCTAAATTTATTCGCAAGTTTAAAGTATGCGAATAATTATTCGCAGAATAAGCTGCGAATACGAATAATTATTCGTTATTCGCAAGTTATCACGTGACATGGCTAAAATAAGCTAGGAAGTTGACTAATT
>PPJX02000280.1:0-10396 GCA_003705915.2 Lipomyces lipofer | reverse complement strand
GCAGATACCTGCCGATATAGTATCGGCGGCTAAAAATCTCGCCGATAAAATTACGAATAATTATCGGCAGGCTTTTTATTTCACCGATATAGTATTCGTCGTGCAAAAAGCCGCCGATATCGTATCGTCAACCCTACCTGGTCACTTTTTCTGTACCGGGTACGTCAATATGACGCACCCCAATAAACGGACCAGCATGCATCCCGCTGGGTGCTAATGTCAATGCAGCGCCTCTGACCTTTTCTAAGTGCCTATTTTTCAGTTTATAGAGCAGGAATTAGGGGTGGACACGAATACAATTTTCTCTCTTCGCATTCGTATTCGCAATTCGTAGAAAAACCTTTTATTCGTAACGAATAAAATGTCTACGACGAATACGAATTGCGAATAATATTCGTAGTTTTGCCAACACCCTAGTGAATGGCTAAACTTTAAACCACTGGATCGCGGTGCTTCGATGGCAGAAAGGATTTTCTGGTTTTCATTCAGATATTAGAATATAATGTATTAATATTTACGAATATTACGAATAATTACGAATAAGTTAAAGATTTTTTATTGAATATATTCGTCATTCGTGTCCACCCCTAGCAGGAATTGAAGATACTAAGACTACCTCGCTTCCGTCTAACAATATGGTCTCTGTTCTTTGCACTCTATTGTAACAAATTTAGCTCTCATACTTAAGCGCCGCATCGCTTCGGTCGAAAGAGGAAATATGCCGAGGGGAGCAGTGCGGCCACTAAAATTTTAGCTTTCTCCTCATTGTGTTCGCACAGCTTGTCGTTGGGGGAGGACCGACGCACGGCGCTGCACGTGGCCGGAAAAAAAGGTTTGCAGGCCACGAGTCCGGCCGGCCGGCTGGACGCGCCGCCACCTCGATCATTCCAGCCCCAGGTTTCATAAAGTCGTCGCTGCATGCTTCCTTGGTGACCAAACTCCGCTTGCTGCCGCTCCGATTCATCCAACTGACCCCTCGTTTTAATCTAAATAGACTGCTGACAGGAATTCTGAATGCTACTAGCAAATGATGGAACTGTACACGTCGGACTTAAGTGCTAGTTTCGCTGATTCGCAGCTCGTGATTCGTGCTATGCATGTTATGCACTCACATCCTCCCCACATTCCGTACTCTTTGTAGGGTGTGTCGTACATGTGTTAGACACCAATCTCTTAGACTGCCTTGCTCAGCTTACTTTACAAAATTGCAGGGCTGGTGTTCGAACTGTGAGAGCCCATTGAGAGGAGACTTTCTTAAGCTTTCGTTGGCGGCCAGGCCACATTGCTGCCATGACGACAAAAATTTTTCACGCGACAGCGACGTGGAATGATATCAAGATAATATTAGCAGTGAATACTCAACGAAACAGTTAATATATTAAATTTGAACCGGTCTCAATGTGACATATCTCCAGTGATTCTCCAAGATCACATTGTAGGCTGGACGAAGGTTTGGTCCGGATCATCTATTTTGCTGGATGCGGAGGCGCAGGGATTGAAATGCACTCTACGGGGCAAGCACTTCGCGCCACACAGTCGTGCCGTTAGCGACGAGCAGACAAGGTTTGCGCTAGTGGATAAATCCTTGTGGTACACCAGGCTTGGCAGGGAAGAAACAACACATCACGAGACCTCGTGGTCTGCAACTACAATGCCTTCTTCCTCGCATAGTTCGGAGATGTGCAAAGTAGCGCATACGAAAGTACCCCGCCTTAAATTTTTCCGGGGTGTGACTTACCTGCTCCGCAACATTGGCCCCGCCTTCCCCGCCTCACCGGTGCGTGTATTAATACACAAGTTCCCCCCGGAGGAATATCACCATCTTCCTTCTCCATTATCCCTGGTTCAAGAGCTTTCCTACTCACCATTCCACTCAACTTCCGCCAATTATACTTCCATTAGTCATTTTCCATCATGCCTGGAGGAGTTGTTCTATCTGCAACTGCCGATACCAGCCGGATTGAGGCGCCAGTCACTTTCAAGGCTTACCTCATGTGCGCCTTTGCTGCGTTCGGTGGTATTTTCTTTGGTTTTGATTCTGGGTATATCAGTGGTGTCATGGGTATGGAATACTTCATCACCCTCTACACCGGGTTGGATCCCGACACGACCTCGAGCGCCGATTTTAGTCTGCCGTCATGGAAGAAGTCCTTGATCACTTCCATCCTTTCCGCTGGCACTTTCTTTGGTGCCCTCATGGCCGGTGACCTTGCCGACTACTTTGGTCGTCGGGTCACCATCATCGTTGGTTGTATTGTCTTTTCGGTTGGTGTTGCTTTGCAGACTGCTTCCACCGGCCTCGGCCTTCTCGTTGCTGGTCGTCTAATCGCTGGATTTGGTGTTGGTTTTGTCTCAGCCATTATTATTCTCTACATGTCCGAGATTGCGCCTCGCAAGGTCCGTGGTGCACTTGTCTCTGGTTACCAGTTCTGCATCACCATCGGCCTACTGCTCGCCTCTTGTGTCGACTACGGCACTCAGTCGCGCAATGACAGTGGTTCTTATCGTATCCCGATTGCCATCCAAATTGCCTGGGCTGCCATTCTTGGTATTGGTCTCTTCTTTCTTCCAGAGTCGCCGCGTTACTACGTTAAGAAGGATAGACTGGACGATGCCGCCGCGGTTCTCTCCAGACTTCGTGGCGAGCCTCGCGATTCTGAATACATTCAGCAGGAACTGGCTGAAATTGTTGCCAACAATGAGTACGAACTTCAGCTCACTCCCCAGGGCAATTACTTCGCCAGCTGGGCGCACTGTTTCACAGGTGGGTTACGCAAACCAAGCAGCAATCTTCGCCGTACTATTCTCGGCACCTCTATGCAGATGATGCAGCAGTGGACCGGTGTCAACTTTATCTTTTACTACGGCACTACTTTCTTTCAGGAGCTTGGCACTATCTCGAACGCCTTCCTGATCGGTCTCATCACTACACTTGTCAATGTCTGCTCTACTCCGATCTCCTTTTGGACCATCGAGAGGTTCGGCCGTCGTCCACTCATGATTTGGGGTGCTTTGGGCATGTTGATTTGCGAGTTCATTGTCGCCATAATTGGTGTTACCGACGGAGATAACCCAAATGCTGTCAAGGCTATGATCGCCTTCATTTGCATCTATATCAGTTTCTTTGCCGCCACCTGGGGTCCCGGAGCCTGGGTCGTCATCGGCGAGATCTTCCCTCTTCCTATCCGATCCCGCGGTGTTGCTCTTTCGACCGCTTCTAACTGGTTGTGGAACTGCGTATGTCCGCCAATTTGTGTTTAAGAGGAATTAATATATACTAACGGTCAATATAGATTATATCCGTTATTACTCCTTACATGGTCGGCGCTGACCAGGGCAACCTTGGCGCGAGAGTCTTCTTCATTTGGGGTTCCCTTTGCACCGTGTGCTTCGTCTACGCTTATCTCCTTATCCCCGAGACTAAGGGCCTCACGTTGGAGCAGGTCGATAGGATGATGGAGGAAAGCACTCCTCGTACTTCATCTAAATGGGTTCCCCACACTACCTTCGCTGCTGAAATGGGTCTTACGGAGAAGGCCGCCGAGCACGAGACTATTGAGCATAAGGAAGTTTAAGCCGCCTATTCGCTACTTTTTGTTTAGTTAATTGTGTTTTATCGCGGGGAGTTGGGTTAAAGGTGTTCGAAAGTTTTGGGAAGAGCGTAAGGATCGAACGGTCCAGAACCTGGAACTAGTAATGAACAAGATGTTTTTAGTATATTAGCTTCCTGGACAGCAGGAGGATCAGGACCATATGTACATCCTGCATGGCTACCAGCCCATCTTTCCCGTCGAAAAACAGTAAAACAGGTCGTAGCCGTATCAAATCCTGTGCATACATCATAGGGCAAAACGAAAATGGCCCAATCACAGCACAATTGGTCGGCCAAACAGTGGTGTGCGGGTACAGCAGCACCACCAGGTCTAACCGTTCCAGTGTCTCAATTCAAATTGATAGTGACGTCACGACGCTGGCCGGTTGGATGCCCTGGCGCGACGCCTCTCAAATGATGCGGTGGTATGACCTGGCTTGTGGGCTCTACTTGGTTCGTGCCTATGGGCATCATTAGTGAAATCGACAGTTTGGACTTTGTATTGTTGCACGCTCCGTAGAATACCAAACAGGCTGTATGACCAATGGTCTAATCCAGCGATCGTTGTGGCTACGTTTAGAGCACCAGTTCCGGAAGGACTAACGGGATTTACGCCGCCACCAAGTGGACTGACCATGAACTACGAGACCGAACGGTGATCGAAAGTTTGTTCCAGTGGTTGTTCGTGTACACCTACTGCATGTGAGTGATCTTGGCTGCGATAATGCCACGTTGTCTCTGCTAATGCTTGCACGACGTAAAGGGCATGATGACCGGGGCTAATGAAGAACACCACTGCTCCAAGGTATTCCGACTCCTCATATACCAGTTATTGCGTTGGATTTGTGTGAATAATCGGAATTGGTTTCCGCTCATTGGCAGGAAATAGCCTTCTCCTTCACGAACGTCATGTATAGACGTTTTGTCTCTTCGACAGGCTCCCCATCTTTGTTAAACCGCGAAGTAGTCTGGAAAATCACGAGTGCATCTAGGAATTCTACCAGGAGGTCAGCGCCTCGGATGACCAGAGGCACGAGACCAATGGCATCGGTGACGTCGACAACGGCTATAGATGAGGCTTGATTGCCAGTGACGTCTGTGAAATCACCATTAAGCAAACGAGCTTTTTGTGCGGAATGTGGGAAGAGGCGCACAACTGTGTCGCAAGAGTCAGAAAATTAACAATGGTTGTTACTAACGCTACGCCGTTGCCTGAGACAACGGGATCCGACGTGAATTCTCAACAGGCAGCGTTACTCTAGTGATTCAGAAGGGGGGGAGAAGGGGGGGAACCCTATGATGGACAACCCTGGGATTTTGTGTGCGAGTCAGGTCGAGCTGCGTGCGCGAAAGTAACAACCAGCCAGTATGGCCGCTGATGTTGCTTCGATCGAATTGGGCTCCTAATTAGTCGAATTCTCACAAGCGAAGCACAAGCAGTTATCGAGTATGTGAATCCAGAAGGATATTGTCGAGGGTACTTTATATTTACATTTAGGTTAGTGGCATATGCGTGCTGATATACGTATGACATAAGTTCATCCTAGGCAAATACATGGACGGCCCCGGGTACTTCTGTCTGACATTCGGTGCGATCACGGACTTTTGAGATCGTTGTAAAGGTACTAAACAACAAGTCACCCGTCAGCGGTCTGTTGCTCGCCCATGAATGCAAAATCCAGAAGGCCCATGCCAACTATAACAGCGTAGAGTCGATGTCAACCATCGCTGTTGAGAGCATTAGCTGAGCAGCTGTCTTTTGAGACTGAATGTCGATGTTTACTTGCAGCTGCTGAACACCATGGCACACGGTCCGAGTATGTGTATATAGTTAGTTGACTTGACTTCTATGTTATGACATATACATACATTGGGGGCATAATTATGACCTGCTTGACAGATATGAATCCAGGAGCACTTGAAAATCATGACATGAGAAGGTTTGGTAAATGGCGGAGAGTACATCTGATCCGAGAATCAGTCGATAATTTGACATGCAATTGGATCGGATGTGTGCATCTTGAAGGAAAGCCCGACTGCTCAAGGACATTCTCACTGAGACTTCATCACTGTCTAGCTCTAGCACACAAGATGGGCAGACCGAATGAAGAGGCATGGATATCATAGCATGTGAGGATGCGGAGTAATTGGGAGTGTTGAAAGGCCAGGTGTGTTGGTGTTCAGGTGAAACCCTGAAACCCTGAACGTATGATCTACAGGTCACGGTCTGGAAGCAAGAGCTGGTACTACATCATAATCAATACAGAATGGCTGACGAGAGCAATACTGTATAATTATGGGTAAGTTTTCTTGGCGGAATAATGCAAGAATTTGGCTGTGGGGGGCCGTGTGGGTGCGTAGATGGTACGTGATATGAGATGGTGCGGGGAAGAGATGTGATAAAACGCGCGCGGCGCGGAGACTATCGCTTCACACACGCGTGATGTGACGTAATCAACTGCCCCTCATAAACTGAGCAGAATTGGGATCACGGCTATGATCTTTTCTCAAGCTTCAAACATAGGATGGTGGGGGTCTTCCGCCATCCATTGGCTTCCCCATGGCTTCGACGGCAACTCCATGATTTAGACCAGTGTAAATATTAGCCTTGCACGAATAATGAATTCGAAAAAGTTGGAGCCGTGCGGGCCTCTGCGATGCAAGTAATGATGGTCGTGTTGACTAAGCATATTGGCCAAGTCGTAAGATTGCTGGAGTTCGTTTGGCCTAGTTCCCCTCCGTCGTAAGTCAGCGCTTGTTCATCGAGCCGGCTAGCCCTCAAATCTCATGCAAACGGCAATTAACGTTGCGCGGTATGTCAACTTAGTATGCTGATGATCATTCTCAGTTGCAAGCGGCGTTGCTGGGGTCCAATAACGTTTCAAGATTCGGCCCTCGCACCGAAGTCCGCACCCAAGACCGCACCCAAGACCGCACCGAAGATCGCATGAACGTTCCCCCAGTCATTGCTAACTACCCCACACTATCAATATTGTGGGGAAGGGTCCTATGGTCTAGGCAATGATCAGATGCTAAGCAACGCAGACGTGCTTGATACCCCACAACATGAGTGCTTTCACTTCCAATTTCGATGGAATGACTCCGCCTGCTCATTTGTCAAGGAGATTCGTAACCCCGCATTGTCTGCCTCGAGTTGTTTCTATCTTGGCCATTCCTTTTTAAAGACCTCTTAGTTCTCGAAAGCGTCTTCGACTATATCTTCAACTCTCATGAGGTTCTGCGATCCTCTACATCAATAAGTTCTATCGTTACTCGGCTACTCAGAGCATTTGAGACTGTACCTTCAAATGGCTATCTTGGAGAATAAAGGTGGAACATCTGATGATGTTGTGGCACAGCCAAATCACGACGTCGAAGTCGGAGAGAAACCGTCGATTGTGCACGCAGAGGCTCTTAGTCCTCAAGTGTCTCATGCCAAATGGAAAGTCTCAAGGACTGGTGATGGTGACACCGCTCTTGCCCTCTTTGGCAATCCGGATGAACTTCACGAAGCCATCGAACCACGCGATGTAAGGGCACTTGAAAGGAAGATTGATTTTATGATTCTCCCGTATCTAGCAGTCTGTTACGCGTTTTTTTATATTGATAAGACCACATTGAGCTACGCAGGTAAGCATATACCTCTCAACCTCAAGATAGGTGAGAATCTTAGACTGACCTGTCATAGCAATATTTGGTATCCAGAAAGATCTGCATTTGGTTGGAACGCAATATTCGTGGCTCTCCTCCATTTTCTACTTTGGATTCCTGGTTTGGGCATTCCCCACCAACTTCCTTATGCAACGCTTCCCGATCGCCAAATACTTGGGGGTCAACATTTTTATGTGGGGTTTTTTCCTTATGCTGCAAGCAGCTGCCAAAAACTTCACGCAATTGGCCGTGCTACGGGCATTCAGTGGTGCTGCAGAAGCATGCAGTGATCCTAGTTTCATGCTAATCACCAGTATGTGGTACACACGTAGACAACAGCCTGTGAGGATTGGAATCTGGTATACAGCAAACGGCTTAGGAATTGCCGGGGGCGGCTTGCTTGGCTATGGGATTGGACATATCAAGGGAGCTTTGCCCTCTTGGAAATACGAATTTCTTATTATTGGAGCCCTCTGCTCGGTATGGGGCATTGTACTCTACTTCTTCCTGCCTGACTCACCAGTCTCTGCGCCACAGCTAACACTGCAAGAACGACGTTGGGCTGTTGAGCGCCTCCGAGAAAACCAAACGGGAGTCGAAAACAAACACTTCAAGCTCTATCAAGTTGTTGACGCTTTCAAGGATTACAAGCTCTACCTGTTTTTCGTCCTCGGTGTTGTCGGTAACATTCCAAACGGTGGCATCAGCAACTTTGGAACAATCATTATAAAAGGTTTCGGATTCTCGACACTTGTGACAACGCTCATGCAAGTCCCGTATGGTATCTTTATCGCAATCTCGATCCTAACATGCGTATTCCTCAATGACTACGTATCACGCAAAGGAAAGCAGACCCGATGTATCTTCATCCTCATCTTCCTTATTCCCAACATTACTGGAGCCTTCGGCCTTCGCTTTCTTCCTATCCAAGACAAGGTTGGCCGTCTTATCTGTTACTATCTCACCGGCCCATATAATGCTGCCTTTGTAATGATACTTTCTCTACAAGTCAGTAACATCAGCGGGCACACGAAAAAGGCTGTGACCAATTCCTTTCTTTTTCTTGGGTATTGCTTGGGCAATATTGCCGGACCGTTCTTCTACAAAGTTGAGCAGTCACCAACCTACAGCTTGGGCATTTGGTCAATGATTGTTAGCCATTTGCTTGAGGTATTGGTCATTGTGACTTTGAGGGTTTTGTTGGCAAGAGAGAACAAAAAGAGGGATAAATTGCAAGGCATTGGGCCAGACGAAACAGAGGAAATGAAGGAAGAGAGGAAGAGAGAAAGAGATAGGACAGCATTTGGAGATTTGACAGATAGGGAGAACATTAACTTCAGATACATCTATTAAAGCAAATGGTTAGGACTAGTATGAATCTTATAATAAATGATTATCCATCATCCATACTTAGAGTAGAAGGAATTGAATGAATTACCGATTCCTCGATTATTTGGACAGTATTCCTTATTGCTCTTGCGTGTGCTACGGCCAGGTAATCGAGGTCGAACACGCTTAAGTTGCCATGTGGGTAAATTAAAGTAAAGTAAGGTACTGATTCGGGGCGACTGCAATTACTAAACTAAACACACATCGAGGTCTTGTCGGGTGTCTCGAAGGTGATGAGCTTCAAAATCATCCACGATTGTCAGACAAGACTTTTGACGAGTCGCGGTAGTAGTAGTTGTTACTGCAGATCTCATTGCGAAGACGAGGCGACAGTGGCCACGGTGGCAGGTATCTGGTAGTCGGCTGTTAGGTGTGGACTGGAGCAGACCAGCGAGTGTAAGCCAGAATTATCCGCCGGAGTCCGGGGTCGAGGTCGCGGCTATGCGATGTGCGCGGGGCGTCATGCGGGAGTCAACGTGGGGAACGCGGGGCTGCCGGCCGATGTCCCGTAGGACCTATTTCCGCGTTTGGAATTCAACCTGCCTTGTTTCAGATCGTTCCACCACTGGTTGAAGGGGATGACTCGTGGAGTGCCGGAAGTGGTAAGGACGGATACCAGCCACCATCTGCTAGTAACCGCAGCCGTCGTATCGAACATATTATCCCTGTATCTATGAGATTCCATCATATTTATGCGGGCATGACGTATACAGCGGAGAAACTACCCCGTCGGGAAATCAGCCTGTTTTCGCTCGCCAAACGTGCCCTAACCCCACATCTCTAGGCTGACTTCGAGAAGACAAAGAGAACCGTGCCTAATATGGCCGCTGGCTCTTACAACGCATCTGTATATCATTGAATTTCTTTATAGTTTTGAGTTGAGAGCAATGCAGCAGAATTCTCGCCTAGCCAGTTCGGAGAAGTCACGATAGTGTAGATTCGATTCTGATGAATACGTCTATTGATAGATTGCATGTACTGTATCTATATGCATCGTACTGTAAATAAAATCATGCTACGAAGTCCGTGCCAGCATTAAGAACGCGTCGAGTCAAGGGACCAAGCGGATGGTCTGCACAATCCAATCCCTTAGTCGACCTTTATATTCGCATTTGCATCAATCCACACTCTCGTGTTCCTAAAAATCGCCACAGAATCCTGCCCAACTCCCACGCCGTTGCCCTCTGCCTCGGCATACAGTGACACACCTACACATTTATCGTCATCCGGATACACTCTGGCCGTAAGCGCCGTTCGCCCATTAATGAACACTTCGACCAGACTGCGGTCACAGAACACATGCATCTTTAATGTTTCCCTTCTCTCCTCGCCAGAATGTATATCGCGCGTCGTGAAGAGTGTGTGAGGGGCGGTGTAGGGGTATGTCCGGATTTCTGGATGAACACTGTTGGAACGCGAGCGGTCGACGGTGAAGGTCTCGGTTGAGGGCGTGAAGGCTAGCCTTGTTTGCAGCTGGTAATCCGGCGAGTGTAGTGCCAGAATGCCGACGTTACAGCATTGCGGCCCGACGATAATCTCTGTTTCGAGCTCCCATGTTGCGCTGTCGACCTTACAGTCAAATACATCGGTATCCACGAATACGGTCTGTGGAATCGTAAGGACGCGCTTGGCACGACTCCTTAGTGCTGCCACATACGTAGGATGTACTTCTATGCCGAGCGTGCTCACACTAAACGCCGTAGCCTGTTCGTCTTCTGGCCGGACGTCGCAGTTGGTCAGGTCCGTGAGATCTGACGCCAAAGC
>PPJX02000279.1:0-10412 GCA_003705915.2 Lipomyces lipofer | reverse complement strand
AGTTTGACTTTCCACCTGGAACTGACATGATGGGGGAGATCCTCAGCGGGCCGCGAGCAGCGGACAGGATGGAAGGTGAACTTTTCTCTAGATTAAATGGAATAAGCCTCGTGTAGCATAGACACTCTCTATTCTAGTCGATGATAGATACTTTGCTTCGACCATTCCCTACGCGCCCTTGTCTCAGTGAATTGAGATGCTTGCGAAATTCTGGAGAACGAACCAGTAGAACCCTGAATGATAAAAGGTATAGGGGTTGGCAGGTCGTCGCACATCGTAACGTGAATAGTATCTCCTTAGAAGTACAACTGCACTTATTGTTACGCTCGTCTCAATAATGAGAATAGTAGATGTACCTGATAATCCTGGCCCGTCCAATCCTTTGGGTTCTCTCGTTAATTTCGTTATTTGTTTAATAGCTATAATAATAGGCGGCTCCGCATAAATTATTGCTTATAGTTAAACTCAGTTGCCATGTCTATCACCAGGCGCAATGCCGACATTAATAAATTAGCTCTAATTAAGCGACCCAATTTCACAGCTAAAGTACTTAGTTATTGGTATTCGAATATTGTCCGAGCCAGGAACGAACGCGGTCCTCAGATCTCTATATATGTTGGCGTAAGAACAAAGACAAATGAAACCCGAAGGTAAAACTGTTCCTTCAGAGTGCTACTGCGGCGCTCTCCGCCCCTCCGCCGACGCTTGCTCCTGGACGTCCTTTATCTGGCAGTTATGCAGTAACTGCAAATCTACAGGTAGTAACTTAACTTAACTGCAAAGGCTGCTCAAAAGTTAACTGTGTAACATAACTGCAGCTAAATCTACTAACTGTAACTGTAACTTAACTGCATAACTGCGCCGATCCCTAACAGCAGCAAGATTGCGAGCTGACGGTCCGACTTTTTCGGTTGGGATTGGTGAGCTTTTGCTTTCCGGTGAGGTTCCGACTCGTGAACACTCTCATATGACTATGGCTTCGGCAGCCATTGTGATTAGGGGTGGGTACACTTGAGTTCACTTCACTTGGAACCCTAAGTCAAGTCGAGTTCAAGTCGGTCCAACAGCACAATCCGAAATTCAGTGCTGCGAATATGAAGTGAAGTCGAGTCAAAGTAATGCCAACTCCGATCGATTTCGAGCGAAGTCAAGTCAAGTAAACTCAAGTTCAGAACAAAACCGTATTTAACGTATTACATTGCCATCTAGTTTCACTACGTATATAATCTAGTCGTAGAGGACCGCGGCCTCGACATCGTCCTCCGAATTCTCCACCTCATCAACTCCCGTACCGGACACTACAGAATGGTGCCATGTTCTACGCCTGATATGCGCCATAAGTCCATCAACAGATGCCCACAAAAACGTTACGTAAGCTAAACTTGACCTTCCTTGACATCCAAAGTGAAGTTTTTCGTGACAAGCTCAGGTGAACTGAAGTGCTACTCGAGTTGACTACGAGTCAACTTCACGGAATCTCAAGTGGAGCCAAGGTTGCCGGAGCAAAGTCCAAGTGAAGTGGAGTTAAAGCCGACTTGAGTGCACTCAAGTGGACTTCGACTCGGAATTACCCAGCCCTAGTTGTGATATGCGCAATTTAAAAGTCTGCGGTCCGTATTGTTCCACACATTTGAGCTGCGGGTTTAGCTCTGCCAAGCACACTAGTATTGATTGGGACCACCGGGTGTCGCCACGCGCCAATTGACGTGATAGTGCAACCAACGACCGAAATGATGACGTTGGCTACGGAAAGGGCTTCTGATTTATTTGCAGTTTTCGTTTAACCGTCATTGTCAGTTCTGTACTGAACCAGTCACACAGCGCCGGCAAGATTCTCCCACCGACAGATCAGATCCAGAATAACGTTGGTTGCGATGCGGGAGGATGAGGGAGTTCATCATTGACAAAACCAGTATATGAAAACGCAGATTCGAGACATGCATATGACAGCATTTTTTGTATGGGACGATAGTTCTGCTTGGAGCGATGAACCCTGTTCCCCGTTGCCTAAGATTGCATAGTGCTTGTTTCCGATAAACTTTGTCATGCCAAGGCACTGCTAAGACTTCACACCGTCTAACTTATTCCAGCGAGTACAGTACAGTACGCAGATACGGCACATCCTATTCCACACCCTTTGTAGTTAACCACGCTCTCTCGCCCCGCCCCGGCTTAAATTACTGGCAAATCCAAACTTCCTAGCGCACTTGTGAAATTGAAAGTCTCTAAGCGCTCGGCAGCTGGAGGTCAAAGTGTCATGGAGCAACAATGGACTACATTACAAGACGCGTGCAGCATACTGAGATGCTTATCACAATTTTAGGTTGGGCTTGTGCTGCTTAGCTAGTTCCATGCATTGATAAGCAGAAATATAGGCGATAAGCGAAGTGACATCCCCCTGTACATTGAAATTAAGGCATTTGAAGTCATTCACTCCAGTTAACTAGTGAGAGACAGGGGAAATTTGTCAGGCTAGCTTAGCGAATGTCGATAAAGAAATATCGCAAAGTCTGTCAGTCTCTTTTAATTGTTTCAGGCCTTTAACCCATCGCCTATGCGCCATCTGTACAATTTAGTCTGTCCCTCTTATCGCGGTTGATCAATGCTCTCGGCATTCATTATATCTGCTGCAAATTCCGCCGAGTCGTCTTGCATACAACATCCATCGGTATTCAGGCCGCGACCAGCAAATTACAATTTTCTATTTACCTCCTCGAACCTCGCGTAAACATGGGTTTCGATTACTTCATGAATCCATTTGCTGAATGGATTGGATGGTTTCCTAAGCACATGTCCAGGGAAGAGCGTGTTCTTGTGAATAAGCTTGATTTTCTCATCTTGGTATTCGCATGTTTGTCGACTTGGGCCAACACTTTGGACGTGAATGCTATCTGTACGTCCCTTGCAGTTTCCTGCGCTCGGTGCATTATAAGCTGAATGACGTATTCTTCTGCAGATAACGCATATGTATCTGGTATGCTGGATGACCTTCAACTGTATGGGAACAAGCTCAATTACCTTAATGCCGTGTGTACGTTGGTTTCTTCAATACTTTGCCTACTACTATACGATACTGATTTAGTTCTTAACTAGATTGGGTTGGTACTATTGTCTTCCAAATTCCAAGTAATATGCTTCTTACCGTGGTTCCGTGAGTAACATCTTAGTAGTACAATTTAAGTGCGCTAGAAGACTAATGCTGAATTCAACAGTGCTGAGTATTATATTCCCTCCTGCGAGGTCTTGTGGGGAATGTTCACATTGGGCACGGCCTTCGTGAAGAACTACAATCAACTGTTGGTTATGAGATTCTTCGTTGGTGTGACATCGACTCCTTGCTGGATTTGTAACGTTGCTATCTTGAACTCTTGGTACAGGAAACAGGAGCTTGGAAAGCGTAACGCTGTGTACTATTGCACATGGCCGCTTGGTTCAATGTTTTCCGGCTACCTTCAGAACGCTTGTCTTACCTTGGATGGGGTGGGTGGCTTAGCGGGATGGCGATGGTTGTTCATCATTTGTACTGTCATAACTCTTCCGATTTCAATCGTTGGCGTTTTCTTTTTCCCTAACGTCCCTTCTCACTGTAAGTCACGATGGCTAACTCCTCGCGAGAAGGAGCTAGCGCAAACTAGGCTCCTAGAAGAAGGCTTTGCTCCTAGCGTTGGACTCAACAGGGCTATTTTTAAGCGTGTTTTTAAGGCTTGGCCGACCTGGGTTTTCTTCATTCTGGCGAATCTGTACTGGCAGACTCCCTATGCGTCATCGACTCCGTATTTGCTTTGGCTTTCAGACAGTGTGTATCCTCAGCAAACTGCTTCGAATTTAAATTTGATCAACAATCTCAGCACTGCCGGTGCCGCTATATCCATCGTTTCTGCAATGTTCTTCGCATTCTACAGTGACTGGCGTGGAAACCGATGGGACTCACTACTTATGGCCGGTGTCGTGGTTCTAGTTTGCAACGTTATGCTTCTCGTTTGGGATATTCCGAAGGGTGCGAAGTACTTTGCCTTCATTGCTCTCGGATTCTGTAATGGTCCGATTAATTTGGTGATTGCATGGATTGCAGAAACTTTGGCATATGATTTGGAGGTTAGGGCGATTTCCCTTGCCTTTGTCAATATGGGCTATTGCATCTTAGCCTTGGTTTTACCGTTGACTGCCTGGCAAACTGTTGACGCGCCGAGATATTTTGCGGGATATATTTGGGTATGATATTCTTCCATTTAAGCAATGGGCATTCCTAACTTGTTGTCTATTAGGCTGTTGGTATCAGTGCTTTGGAACTGATCATGATTCCGATCCCCCTATATCTGGAACGTAGAGACAAGAAGCTGGGTATTCACCAGGTGCAACAGGCAGATGTTAACGTCGTTGGTCCCGATGAGATATCTTCTGACTTGGATGACTCGTTCACTGAGAAAGTGAAGGAGAAGGATGGTGCCGTCATTGTCACGGAAGTTTAGAGGAATGCAGTCTATCTTCCGGTGATATACTACCATTTTGAGATATAGAAAAGATTGGTGATTGATTCATATTTTTGGACACACACTAGAGTGGAAACTTTTGTTTCAATATAGATTATCTTAGATAACATCATATGACATATCCAAAGGATAACTCATACCCTAACCCGATGCATAATTGTGACGTCGCACCTCATATATGCATATTGTTTTCTAGCTATTGTGCTTCATCGACGCTGGCTCTCCGGATGCCTTGGATTTGCAGTAGAAGGGAATGAACTGGGTATATGGATACTTTCGTTGGATTATTTTATAGCGCATGATATTGTGACCCCTCTGAAGTTATTGGAGCCTTATGAAACCTCCCTTTCATTTGAAAGTGAATCATTGAATAGTCCGAACCAATGTTTCTATTTCTCGATTCGTCAGCAATATGTAATGCTACGAGGTTGACTATAGTCTCATGAGTGAATATATCTCTATGTCTCATCTACACTGGACTCAATCGGAAATGCTATCGCGCTATCGCGCTAACTGCGCCATCTTGTAACTCGATTATTTATTTGCATAAACGGCATAACGACATCGAATCCCTTGATTCTAATTGCTCTCATATTTCGGGGTACGAAGCTGAAATTTACAATAATATATGGACAATAATGTCTATTATAGTATTCCTGGATTGTTTTAATGGATTCGAATCGTGACAGATATTGCGCCTTCCATTGGGAGGCGTTCTCGATTTGTCTTGAGACATCTCTATGGCTCCCCACACGATTGACCTCCAAAGAACATAACTAATAACATAGCTATAAATTTTAGTTTTAAAATTGGCTAAGTATTCGCCCCATTATTGCATCAAGACCGTTTGCAGGGAGCGCGGTCCTTAGCTTAATAAAAATTGACTCAATTGCAATCAAAAAAAATAATAGGATATTCGCAATACGCATAAGCGAGAGATACAAACTCATCCCCTTCAATCCAAAAACGGCTCAGCGGATTGTCAATCGGGCACCTTATTCGTTAGCATTTTGAGCGACGAGGGAATTGCCCTTTGTGCACGATTTTTGTGTGAAAATCAAGTTTTTCAAATCGGGTTAGCGTGGTTTTGTTGCCACCGCGTCCGAGTCCAAGCGTGGCTGCGGCTGTGGCGGCTGGCAGGAAGTGCGTGGGCTCCATACTTATGAGCCGCACGGCCCGTCAGTTCAATCAGACGCCAGAGCGCGTCGGAAAACCGCGCTTTTTCACAGTGGCCGTGCAAAACTTTCTCATACTTAAGCGTCTCATTGTTCGTCTGAAAGAGGAATAGCGCGCTTTCAGCCAAGAATAGTCGAATCAAAAAGGGGATAGCGCCAGTTTAATTTATTGGGTTGCTAGCGGCTACTTGAAAAAGTTCGCCGATCAGCGTCATTCCAAAGGGTTGACAGAAACTGTATATTAGGATTCGGAAATTACTCAGTAGCGTTATTGTTCTTGACGAGCCGTCGCTTCACCGTCGCTTCACCATTGACCTTGCGGCGTGTATGCGTTAAAAGACGCTTCTGTCGTAAGCTTGGCACTGACGTGCCACTAGCGTGGTGCTAGCGTGGACCAGATGACTCACATGCATGGCATCCGCGTATAGTTAGTTCTTCACACAGAAATCATTGAGACAAACCTTCGACCTGTCGGTCTCCGTTCATGGTCAGTGCTTTGCGAGAGTTAATTTCATTAATCCTTCCAGAACTGGAGCGATACACATTGTCTCATGATCGTTGGACCATGGGCTTGCTTCTACAGTCCGCTGGTGTTCTACGGAGTGTTCCAACGTTGCAAGTGCAAGTTGTATATTGAACATGTTTCAACAAATATGTTACCCTCCTCGAACCTGTTACCCTGCCTGAAGGTAGAATTCGGCAAAAAATAAAACTCTAAATTTCACCAATTTCACCACCATTTTGTATACTGAACCAACCCCGTCTGTAATGACGAACGGTCCTCCGCCCCACAGTCTGCGGCTCATTCGGATGGGGCGTTCACCCATTCACCCATGGTTCTGACTACTGAACTTGATGCCATATTTTCAAGATACTTAGTGTTGTAGCTTACACTTCTTTGTACCGCTGATTTCATATTCTTCATTCTCTCGACCTTATTTGGTATCTATTGATGTAGCGGGAATGGTTTCCGCACGCGCGTTGGCTTAGGCTGCCCGTCTGTCTTTTCAAACTCTAAATCACTTAGTCACTAATGGATCAGACCCCTGGTTTTCATGTTATATGTTCAGGGTTAAAGAGTGATAGGCCATGATGATCCTCATCATCAGACTAATTTAGCTGATCCTCAGCTGTATCATCCCAGATAATAGCCAATTGAGGTCTGAGAAAATTGTTGTGCAGTAAAACTGCATACATATTTGAAACCTCCAACCTGTGATACCTTGGGGTGGTCAATTGCCTTATCCACAACGAAGTGCCACAGGTTACAATGGTAACTTTCCAAGTATCGTCAACAGTGAACCCTAGTCTGCAAGTGTGTAACAATCTGGACCTTTGGCATATTCCTCCGTATTCCTGCTTCTTGCTAAGTGCAGACGCAGTTCCTCTCCTGTTACCCGGATTTAGAACTCGCTTACCCTGAATATCCTGTATCCGGTGCATGGATAAAAGGTGCGGCGCACTCAGGCAAACGTGACAGGCAGACTGACAGGCAGGGTAATGATCCTAAACTATATTGGCCCTGCAACACCCTGGAAAATATGTACCAGCGTTTTGATTTTGTGTTGTGCGGCGAATCAGTGAGAAGGGTCACGACTGTTTTGTCGGACTGCCTTATGTCACGTAAACCAGACTTATATCCGGGCTTGTTGTCACTCGTGTCTACTAAATTAACCGGCGTTGCGAGAGATCTGCATCCGTCATGGCCGTTCGACTTGCCCCTGCTTGGAGACGAGATCAGGGATGCGTGCATTTTGCATTCCATCTCAGCTCTGGCTGGCACGTGCGAACTCTCGATTTGAGGTTGGCCCACAGCCTACCGCACCTGACTAAGGCACGCGAGGGGTTAACAAAATGTATGAGCCTCAATTGTGTAATTGTCAACCACTAACTTTAGAGTGGACAACAATAGATAAAGTTTTATTGAGCGGGGGATCGACAATAATTGATATGCTTCCTGGATCAATTGATCTGCTTCCTGGATCGACAAGAATTTATCTGCTTCCTGGACTAGGCTTTATCACATGCTCATCTCGAAAATCTACATAAGCCAAAGGCGAATTCGAAAATCCCTCGTCTTATCCATCCAGCTTCTTCCACGCCATCTTACCGCCCGCATTAAATTACAACACCAAAATCTCTACACATTCCGCATTCTGCTCTTGTGCATCCAACCGGGTTCAACTTTCACGCCATCTCAAGCTAAATTCAAGACAATATGAAGCTTTACCAGTTCTTTCTGCACCTTATACTTTTCACTACCGCTGTACTCGCTGCTCCTCATTTCCAATCGACGCCAACCGTTTCCGTCAGTTCAAACGGTGTCCTCAGCGTCTCTTTTGATGAGGCGGGCCTCGGAAATGGAAATGTCGATTATGAACTTGATGCGAATGCTGTTGCCGAATTCGGATGCTTCAACAGAGGCGGTCAGCATCCTCAGGCGACAAACAAGGAGTCTACCGAATTCCCCGTGGTGACAACAACTACCCTTCAAGCCAAGAATGGTCGTATTCGAGCAACAATCAGCGGACCTGTTCCCAGCCCTTCGAGTGGCTTCAGCTGTCCCCCTGGACAAGTTCTCAGGTTTATAAGTGTCACGTACAGCGATATCAGCCTTTGCGATACGACAAACGATGTTTGCGCCAATCTTGGCTCTGCCTCTTTCCCCTAAGAGTCTGTTCTCGATCGAGCACGTGTGGAGTAATATTTGGAGAAGGCTTGGGAGGCAGAAAGTGATGGGGTTCTAATATCTATCTCATTCTTTATGATGAATGTCGTGGAAAAGTTCGGACTTGAAAAAGGTGATATTGATACTGTAGTAATAGGGTTACTCTCGCTTTCGATAAGTAGTAATTGAACGTTTGGGGTTTCTGGGAATTTGAGTCCTTCTAAACAGAATAGTCGGGTTGCCTTGGTCGGCTGGGCAATCGGACATATCTGCATATTCTCGTGACTTTGTCGATCATGCTATCCATCATAATGATTTCCACTGAGCAACGAGTTGTGTCATGTGAGAAATCGAAGGTCACTGCGGGGCGTGCATTGTGTCACGCGATCCGTCAAGCGCAGACGGAGTAGGAGGAGCTTTTCCAACCTGAATAGAACCTCACTCTACTAATTGGGTAGTCTGGTACAGCAATTGCACCAGGATTTGGTTCAACCAACGATGCTCCCCTGTTCTATATTACACTTAGCATCCGGGCCCCGAGGGATTGTCCTTCGAGCCTCCAGTATGGAAAACCATGAACCCGCACCTGCTGTACTTTTCGGTAAGCAATTTTGCCTTAGGGTTTCCCGCCTTTTCCTGGCGTCAGCTTTGCGTGTTCACCTTTGCACGCGCCTGCTCCTTTTGAGTGTTTGGTAACCGCTTCCGTGAAAATTACTGCACTCAATTTGCCGCACACGCAATCACAGTTACAGGACGAACGATTTGAAATACCCCGCAAAAGGATGCAATGCAACCTTTGATTCTCGCGATAAGCGAAGCTCACATGCAGCCCGTTCATAGAGCGGCCATCGATATCAAGTTTAGAGATAGTCACATCCATAACTCACACTAATGATGGATTGCTCGAATGTTTGTGTGGTCAGACTTATGGCTGTGCTGGGAGTATGAGGCGTCATTCGAAAGCATATACTCAGAGTTAAAAGGTATGCTCGAGGTGTCGAGATGACGCGGAAAGCCACTCCATTTCCGCCCTTACTATGTAGATATCCCACCGTCACAATTCCTCAATCAACCAATTCGATGCAATTCAACGAGTCATGGATCGTGCTGCAGCCGGAGGATCTACCGATTCACATCTGGAGCTACACAAAGGCAACGTCGGTTGTCTTGCCTGCAGTCTTGTATGTGCAGCAGAGAACTCGATGCGAAATCATTATTCTTTGAAGCAGCGTGGGAGTTCACGCAGCCAAGTCATCTGCGGCAATAGAGTGTGCGGATTCAGGCATTCCTGTCGTGGAGGTAGGACTGATTGTTCATTATCTGACGTCGTATTGCGGTCGACCTCGAAATGTTGCATCTAATGCATCTCAGCCGTCACGGCTGCTTCGCACACAGCAGCGTGGCAGGGTAATCTCCCCTGGGAGGTTCAGCAAACAGATCCTACGAGGTGCCGACATCCATCCATCTCCGACTTCCCTCGCCGTCCACTAACCCATACCCAGTCAGGACTAATTCCTGACACTGCCCTTAGCTGTTTTGCCTTTAGTCCAAACACCCTAAATCACAACAATTGAAATTGCTGTTCAATTGTACCATCTTCCACTTGCACCACGACTTTGGCAGTCAGTAGCTCAATGGTCCACTCATTACATTTACATTTAATATCAATGCCTTATCACCAGAAACCTTGCGATGTCGCCAGAACGCAAAACACTAATTTTCAGACCAATCTATCAGTACATGTTCCTGTATATGTCTATTGTTTTCTGAGTCTCCTCTATCCAGCAACCCAGTCAGTCGTCGATTGGTGGTGTCGAATGGGTCAGGAACGGTGTCCTGGGTCATGAGGTGAGTTCTACCTGGTAGTTAGGCGCGTTGTCTGCTTGTTTGATTGATTTAAAATTTCGTTTATGTTTTCTCCAAACTTCCTAGCACCAAGATATCATCCACATAGAACTAAATGTCAGGAACCAGCCCTGACAGGGTAAGGGTTAATAGACGACAAGGGAAGTCGGAGATGAGCATCGGAGATGGAGGTCGGCGAAGGTCCTCGGAGGAACGTCGGTGAAGGTCCCCGGA
>PPJX02000278.1:0-10509 GCA_003705915.2 Lipomyces lipofer | reverse complement strand
CTGTAGACGTAATGGCCGTTTCCATCTGTGTAGAGCTGTTGGCGACACGATATCGGCAAGGTTTGGGCAAATCGACAATCGGCATCGTCAACTTAAGGTCTGCCGATAATTATATTCTATCATATCGGCAGACGTTGAAGCTTGACGATACGATATCGTCAATAGAGAGGTTCAGCAAACCATTTTTACGCGTGAAATTACATGAAATAACCCTTGCCCCAGTGACCCCCACTTTTTTCCCGTAAATATGGCCCCGTAATTTACACGATTTGCCTGATTTCAGGTAAAACCTTAACACCGTTCTTACGCCACATTTAAGGTTAGCGTTAGCCTTAAATGGTGACGCTAAGAAATAGTTTGCGCTAGCAGAACCTTCTTCCAGAGCCTCTTGCTTCCCTGGCTTAACCCAGTCTCAGGTCGAGCTTGATCCTTTCTCTTGTCGCCCCCTCCTTCGCATATATTATACGCGGAGCCTAATTTCGCTTCGATCTGAACATGGCTTGTTTGGCTGGGGCGCGCGACAAGTGTAAGCAGAAGTCACGAGTCGCGCTAAGAAAAGTGAACTATACCGTATTTGGCATTAGTCTGAGTCTATGACGCTTCACGTAAAATTGGGGCGTAAAGATGGTGCTGACAGCATTTCTCAAAATTACGCGACCAAACTTGGACAAGGGCTACTTCACGTAATTTTGGTTGGCGTAAAAATGGTTGCTGAACCTCTCTAATATCAGCGAATCGTCGCCGATAAGATGACACGTCTCATATTTGTGGTTACAAATGATTGAAAATACTGTGCAGCGTTCTGAAATATACTGTGCCTACCCACGAGGGCAACGGGTTAGGCGTTTCCACGTTCCCCATACTAAATTTGTGTGTGTAAGGCAGGGTAACAATTGCCCCACGTGCGAAGGGCAATCGGGTTTAAATGTAGGTTTATAGCTGCAGTATTTTAACTGTGCCGGGTGTTCGCAGCAGATTGTTGTATGCTATTGCTTCTGTGTCTGTGTCCTGTCGGCTTTGTTGAAAGTGCAGTGTCGCATACGAGCCGAATTCTAAGTTTTAAGCATGAATTAGTATCGGTGATGTCTTCCCTATGGGCTGCTTTGTCTATGTTGGATTGATTGTATATGCAAGAGCTAGAATATGCAATGTACAGTATTATCAATGCAGTACGCGTAAAAGCAATGACTCGTATATGCGTGAATTGCCAGAAACCCAGAAACCCTGTGTGCACCCGGTGCATCAACCTATTGAACTCTGTACATGGTGGATCCGGTACGTCTTTTTGATTTTTTTACTATGGGTAAACGTTTAAAGTGATGTACCGGGTACCTTTATACAAAATGACGTACCAGATCCGTCATTCGGCTGTATTCAATGCATCAGAGAAACTTTCCAGGTCAGCTTTGTAGGGTGTACCTTCGTGCATCAGAATGATTAACCCAGCGCTGAATCTCTTTCCATAGGGCAAACTCGCTATCTCTGGGGCAAGGAGGAGGCCGAAAGGAAGGATATCTTCGATGGATTTGCTGCTGTGTTAAGGACAGCTGTCTCGATGCATGGCATTATCAATAGCACTACCATCGTGGGACGTCACAGTGGTTTTGGTTCAAAGCCTTTAGTCATGTGGCAAGAGTGTGTTATACGTTACCGCAAGTGGGCATGGTGATGTTCAAGATCAGGAAGCGATACCGTACATTGCGTAAAGCTTGATGCCAAGATTTCGCACAAGGGGAATCAGATCCGCTTCGTAAATGCCTGCCACCGCGTTGAGTTTGCGTGGAAAGGTCTAGAAGGCACTAGCCTACGATGGCAGCTTGTAGAATATTCTAGTCAGGAGTTAAGGATGACGCAATGAGGTGCCTGGAAGATTCTACTTTGTGTGTCTAGAAGGTTCCTGATGACCGGATCTCAAGTATAAATAGAGGTCGTAGGGACCGGTATGTTGAGCGGACAATAAATAAAAAGAAAAATGTTTCCTCTGCTGTATTCAATCCACAACAGTTTGCTTGGAAGACAGTTGGCAGGACGAAGTCTTTAGCCGTCGCTCGTCATAGATCTCCTGGCCGTGTATAATAAAAAACTCTTTCTCATACTATATACATAACATAGGAAATAAGGGCGAGATCAATTAACTGTTTGATCTGTGTTCTATGATAAATTACAATCAATCAAAGACAAACATTTAGACGGAGCTAACAATAAGGCGGCTGGTGAATGACCAGTTGTATCCCACCTAGGTACGAGCAGCTTCTTGGGTCCAGCTCCAGTTAAAGGTCCCAGACCACAGAGGGGATCTCACCATCCAGCAGTTTCTCTGCAAGTAGAGTTCCCGGAGCACCCGTCCTTTTGTCCCACTGAGTTACAGCTACCATATGGCTGTTCTGCAACGCCACCGCAACCACCTTGTCTTCCTTGTTGATACTGAATTGTCGCGGGGAAGAGCCATAGGCCGGATATAGGTCGATGAAAGTGACATTCGTGAAGGACTTCCCTTTCTTCTGGGAGCAGGAAAAGATCGCGAAGGAGTCGTTTCCTGGGCCAAATGTATTGTCGTTGCGGTTAGAGACCACCACGTGATTATTTTCGGGCTGCGATAGACGCTGATGTCAGCATCGCATGTCTTCTGGAGAGCGAATAGAAACAATTATCGCAACCTACCGATATAGCAATCTCTGCAGCTTTCGAACCAACTGGGGGGACACGTTCACCATATGTACTTCCGTCATAGAATTTGAAAAAAGAAATCCCCTTCTTCCGCGAATATGAAACCTTGAAGGCGCCCAAGCTGTTGTTCAGTTCCCCCACGAGATAAAGATAAACTTCATTAGGCTTGCCTTTGGTTCCCGTGGGAGTCCAGAAAACCGCATGTCTTGGTCCGGATCCCGGAGTCACTGCCAGCGGCTCCAGCTGTTCAAGCTGGCCTGTCGATGGGTCGACATGAAAGATGTAGACGAGATCAGCTCCCAGGTCTGGAACGAGGACAAACCGTCCCGTCGGGTCGACAACAGCTCCATGGGGATGGGGTGCATCCTGTCGGTCAGGAACCGGGCCAGGACCAGCAAGCTTGTAGGTAAACGTTTGGGATCGGTTGAAGAGACCCTTGACAGGGTCCAGCGTGTACGTTGTGACAGCTGATCCTGCACTAAACAGCGACAAAGCATAAATTCAGTACAAAGTGGCACATCCGTCGGACTGAAAAAGTACTTACTAGTGTGCGACAGCAAAGAACTGCCGCTTGGGAACTCCCGGCGCAGAGTACATTGCGGACTGGACAGGACCGGTGAGAGTTTCCAGATGCTCGATTTTGGTCAATGACCCGTTATTGAGGACCTTGAAGGAAGTCAGGCTGCCATTTGCAGCGCCAATTCCTTCATCCAAGCAGTATAGGAGATCATGCTTTTCATCTAGCATCAACCATGCAGGACTGCTGCCGCAGTCGTTGGTTTGAGAGAGCATGGATAACTCATACGTTGTATTTGGCTTTGTCAGGGCGAGTGATGTGACAGTGCCGGCGTAGGAAGCCGCGAAGAGCTTCGAGGCCATGGAAGTGGTTCCAAATAGGACTGCCGTCAGGCAGAAAAGATTCGTCCTCATGGCGTATTCGTTTGTAACCTTAGGAAGACGAGAAATTGTATGAATGAAAAGTGGTCCAGTAAGATAATTCGAAAGGACACTTGACTATTTGGACAAACTGCAAGTCTTTCAGGGAACGTGCAGGGCATTGAAGTCTTGAGCCATGTACAACTCTGTCCTGCCAGCTGTACGATGCCGTAAGCACTCGACGATATAAGAGATCTGGAAGTACAGTTATATGCGGGAAAATTAGATTTCAAAGCGAGCGAACTCTAGAATTCTGGGATTGGTCATCAGGTGCTAATTGCTGGGCAGGTGCTAAACCACCTAGTTTCAACCTTGTCCAGTTATACGACCCTTGCCAGTAGTTTAAGAGTAAACGGGCTGCAGAAACACGAGTTTGGGTACTATAGCTGATTGGTTTTTGTGATGGAAGCTCGGTTATTTGAAGATGAGACGATTGCTTGGCCTGGAATATGAGCATTGTCAGAGAGGGTCACCCTTATTCCTTGGCTGGACGACGCTCTTTTCCCTCCACCAATACACTTTGCAGCCCAGATCACTATTGCAACCTGAATGGCGCACGCTGCACCGATTTTTTGGGAATTGGAGAAAAGGTTTTAAGATTAATCGCCGTTAATTATCGAGTGTGGGTCAATCCACCCGTTTCTCAGACCCATTGCAGCCCCTGTGCAACCTTTCCGACGGAGAATCATAGTAGAAGGATCGTCAGCATTATCATAGCTTCGAACTTTCAGAGTTACACCAGCTTGACATAATCACCGGAATCAGTACGGCAGACCCGATGATGAACTCGGTTGGGCGTGCCTGTTCAAGGCTACATATTCTGGTCCCTTGCCCATTATGCCGCTGATTTCTTGCAGGTTCGGAATCAACAGAGTCACTTTTTCTTTGAGATTGCAAAGTCGCCATGACTTCTCTGATCCTCCTCCTCCAAACCTTCCTTTTCTCTGTGGCTGCGCTCGCCTATGAGCAAATCGACATCCAACCGAGTCTGCTCACCAACCCCAGGGTGGTTGCGGGAAAAACTTACGACTACATCATTGCGGGAGGAGGTTTGACCGGTCTGACCATTGCAGCACGCCTGACTGAGGACCCGAAGATCAACGTTCTGGTCATTGAAAATGGCTTCTATCAATCCAACCGTGGCCCGATCATTGGAGACCTGAACACCTACGGCCAGATCTTCGGCACCACTGTTGATCATGCATTTGAAACCGTCTCCCTGGCAATTCACAATCGTACTGAGCTGATCCGGTCTGGCCATGGCCTGGGAGGATCGACCCTGGTCAATGGTGGCACCTGGACTCGCCCCCACAAGGTCCAGATTGATTCCTGGGAAACGGTTTTTGGAATGGAAGGCTGGAACTGGGACAATCTGACATACTACATGAAAAAGGCGGAATTGGCCCGTCCTCCCAACGCGGAGCAGATTGCCGCTGGCCATTACTTCGACCCAGCATGCCATGGTATGAATGGCACTGTTCATGCCGGTCCCCGTGACACTGGTGAGCCCTTCTCCCCAATCATGAAGGCCCTCATGAACACGGTTCAGGAAGAGGGTGTCCCAGTCCAGAAGGATTTCTGTTGCGGTGATCCTCATGGTGTTTCCATGTTCCCCAATTCGTTGCATGAGGATCAGGTCCGATCGGATGCTGCGCGTGAATGGCTACTCCCCAACTACAAACGACGCAATCTGAAGGTATTGACCGGACAGATGGTTGGAAAGGTTCTGCTTAAGAAGACTGCTTCTGCTCCTCAAGCTGTTGGCGTGGAGTTCGGCACACACTTGGATGTGAACTTCAAAGCTTACGCGAAACATGAGGTCTTGTTGGCAGCTGGTTCTGCAGTGTCCCCGCTTATCCTCGAGCACTCTGGTATTGGATTGAAATCAGTCCTCGATGCTGCTGGTGTGGTGCAGATTGTTGACCTTCCTGTCGGTCTCAACCTTCAGGACCAGACTACCACCACTGTCCGCTCCAGCATTACGGCTGCCGGTGCTGGTCAAGGTCAGGCCGCCTACTTCGCCACATTCAATGAGACCTTCGGTGACTACACCCCTACAGCTCTCAAGGTTCTCAACACCAAGCTCAACCAATGGGCTGAAGAGACAGTTGCCCGTGGCGGTTTCAACAATGTGACTGCTCTCATGATCCAGTATGAGAACTACCGTGACTGGCTCACCACTGAGGATGTTGCATACGCTGAGCTCTTCCTTGACACTAATGGGAAGATCAACTTCGACTTGTGGGATCTCATCCCATTCACCAGAGGCTACGTGCACATCCTGGACAACGACCCCTATCTCCGCCGTTTCGCATATAACCCTCAGTACTTTGAAAACGAGCTGGATCTTCTCGGCCAGGCTGCCGCCTCTAAGCTTGCGCGGGAGCTGTCCAACTCGGGTGACATGCAGAGCTACTTCGCTGCAGAGACTATCCCTGGATACAACCTGCCATACAATGCTTCTCTCGAAGAATGGGCCGAGTATGTCAAGCAGAATTTCCGTGCCAACTATCACGGAGTCGGAACCTGTTCCATGATGGCCAAGGAGTTGGGAGGAGTCGTCGACGCTGCCGCCCGTGTTTACGGTGTCCATGGCCTTCGTGTGGTTGACGGCTCTGTCCCTCCTACTCAAGTGTCTTCCCATGTGATGACCATCTTCTACGGCATGGCAGAAAAGGTTTCTGAAGCGGTCCTCGCGGACTACTATGCCAAGAAGTAATGGAACGTTTTCCATGACCAACTGTTGCCGTTCGGAGCGTCCGATTTGGGCACTTTTCTCGAGCGAGGTAATGTGTGAACAATGTTTGTGAGGTTTGGGAGGGAATTGTTGGTACAATCTCTATCTTCATATGGTTCCTTTTATGGCATGCGTTTTCTTGCAAGCTGCTAGCGGTGGACACGAATGACGAATATATTTGTATTCGTACTACGAATATTTTGGATATTTCAAGCTTATGAATCCGAATACGAATAAAATTTTCGTAATTATTCGTAAAACAGTAGTAACTTACATTAAATTCTAAATTTCAAACTCCCTCATTGCCATACATATCCCTTAACAACATTAACTTCCTGTAATACCCGAGCCTCAATACTTTGCCCTGCAATGACAGGTTCTTTCTTAGACCCGGACAGAGCAGAAAGAAGGTGAGCGACGATTAGGTTCAGCACATGTGCTAGACACAGGACATAGCTGTCAACACCCTGAAAGGGCAATCGCAATCGCTCGGTACGCAAAGCGCGGACCTCCGGATGGTGACTGGTCCAGTAGTTTCAAGTATAGCTCAGACATTAGAGCTTCGTTATTGGTTGCATTATCTGCCTAATGGTTAGAACCTTTGATTCGATTTGGAGCTCTGTCAAGATTTTATGCAACGCCTCGACCATATTCTCTCCGGTGTGAGCCCCACATATTTCTGTGAACTCAAGAACTTGTTCGCGATACTGAAACTGTGGGGTCAACCAATGTCCGATCACTTATGGCCTTGGAGTTCTTGCTAGCCCAAACATCGAGGGACAATGCAATTGTCTCGCAGGTTCAAAATTGAACTCCATGCAACCCTTGCCGAGCAACGCATTTGGATGGTGCCCTCGAGGTTTTGTGCCGGCAGTGCAACGGAAACCACCCGTTGCATGGCCATGCAGCAACGGTTATATTTACCGGAGCTAAACACGATCGCCTGGGTGAATAGCTGCAGTAGGAGAGCGATGCGTTTTCATATTCCCTGTAACGCCCTTGAGCCAATTCAATATTTGCATGTAATTCCTCATGGAGCCGGTGCATGCCATAAGTTCTGAACTGATTTCTGCGTAATCTGCTGCTTGCCAATATTGGGATTGACCAAAACTGTAAAAGAGGGATGCCGTAATTGGCAGAGAATTGACTGTGGATAATATGAACTATTATGACATTATGACGACTAAATTATTACCTGATACTGGAAGGGTTGATAATATTATTCTCAGCAGAAAACGACGCAACAGGAAGGAAGCAAGGTGCCGATGCTACGTGAGATGTGGCACGTCCTTGGAGAAGTTCTAATTCGCCCCAAGTTGATTGCCTCCCCACCTTGAGCACATTTTCGATAGATGAGATGTACCGTTTGGCTCTAGTTAAAGAGTTCGTTCATTAGACTATCCAGATGGGCAGGCGGGCTTTGATAGATATTGCGGAAGTGTGATAGCCTGCTGCGTCCTGCTATGCGTAGAGTAGTCCAGGGATGCTCGCTCACTATGGATGACCACTGCGAAGCTAAACCTGAATGACATCTAGGGTGTGAGACAACGGAGGGTCATCTGAGGAAGTGATGCGAAGCAGTGACGAGATAGGACATATTCTACATGAACGGTACGAGTGAGATGCAAGCTGGGGACCATGGCGGCTTAGACTGGATACCATAGATAGTCGTTCACAGCCGAGGACCATCCACAGCCGAGGACCATACAGCCGAGTCTAACATTACAGTACTTGGGTTCATACTCTAATCAGAGTTTGACCCCTGAAACGCGCGCACTCCTGTGGCGTGGCCCCTGAGGCGCGCCACCGGATCAGCGTTATCTGTGAAAGTTGGTTTAAGATGCTATGTTTGGGATATGTAGATCGATGTTTGTATTGTTGAAGATAGAACTCCTATGGCACTTCTGGGGCTGATTTAAGGAGCCCAACTCCCCAGAAGTCGCCATCGAGTATATTCTAAAATATAGAGTTAAGTACCAAACGCGAACACCCTATAGTTATACGCTGCCAAGGTCCGATTGACGCAGCAGTCCTTACACTTAGCCATTGACTATATACCGTGACTACGGAAGTAACGATTGATACAAAGAATTATTTCCAACTCACCTTCGCGAGATAACGGTCTTATGTCATAATGGCCTGGCTTGAGAGGCTCGTCTGTTGGAGCTAGGACCACTCTGGTACCTCATATTGATATACCGATGAGATGCAATAATGAGAATCTCAAGCATAAAGAGGAAGGTTCTTTCTGTAACTGAAGGATTCGATTTTTTACCTCAGTGTCCTTTTCGAAAATAGTCTGGTCCTTGATGGCATCGAATTCTGCACGTAATTCATGTTCCTCCAATTTCTTCGGGTCAAACTGAAGTCTCTTTGTGATCTCCCAAGCCTCGTCGTATCGACCACATTCCACAAGCCATCTCGGAGAATTTGGCATAAAAGGAACGGCAACAGTAAGTAACAATGTGGGAAGCATTTTTTTCCGATAGGGGCTCGAAATTGAGGCTGGCTACTGCCAATCCAGGAGAATGCAAATCCCACCCAATTCGAAATGGCATAGCCAGTGGAGATGGCAGCCGAATGTAGAGCAACCATAAAACCACGATGCTTGGATCGTGCAATCTTAGATTGATAAAGTGGGATCGACCCAAAGAAGCTGCCGATAGCTAAGCCGGTGACAGCGCGACCCGGCAATGAGCATGCCCACATTGACCGACGCGGGGTTGTAGAAGAGAGCCGTATGAATGGTCCACTTGCGCCCGACGCGGTCGCCAAAATATCCGGTATATACACAACCAAAAGCAGCGCCTGCGGCGTAACAGGCAACTATACCACAAAGGAGCGCTCCAGAAGGGTTGTTGAAATAATTGTGAACTCCGGCTGGGCAATGACCGTGGAAAGCAGACTAGAGTCATAGCCAAACATGAGCGAACCACTGGCCAACAGAGTAGCCCAGAAGGTATCTTGTCTCATAGTGCAGTAGAATAGTAAGAAGATATGTACCGGAGCACTATAATGATGTGAGGCGCGGAGCGACGTTGGTCAGACGGCATTATGTTGTCCTAGAGCTATCCAGAGTTATTTAAATCTGTAGCAGAAAGTCCTGGCGGCGGCATGCGTAGGGCCAGAACATCATGCGGAGAAGCGCAAGAACGCACTGTTAAAAGTTGAGATACTTTTGGAAGCATTGTAAATGTCATGAATTTCCCATTCCGGAAATTAAGTCGGGAAGAGTCCCCGAGTTCTCGGTTAAACTCTCGGTTCGGTCAAAACCGCAGTCAATATCTCGGTGGATATCTCGGTCGTTGGCTATCTCGGTGGATATCTCGGTGAATATTTCAGTGGATAGCCCACCGGAACCCCGTTTCGGTCTCTCTCCGTTCTACCTGGAGGTGTTTTCGGTCACACGAGTGTTTGTGTAATGTTTTCCTATGTATAGAAATAGGGCCTCTTCGCCCCATTTTTTGTAGTGCGAAGAACAAGAAGATCTCAAGTCACTTAGAACTAATAGTAGTCCTGCACACATCTCCTAGGTTTTTAACAGGTTATGAGCCCTGTGCACTTTATCTATTGATTAGGTTCTGTGACAATGTCTTCCTCCTCAGCTCCAACGCATGCCCCAGGTCCTTCTTCAGTTCCTGCTGCCGCAGTGATGCCACTAGCCATTGATGACACAAAGGTTGTGGCATTACTTCCCAAACTGAATGGGAAGAATTACCGCTATTGGCGTGGTAGGATCACGCGAGCGCTAAAGCATGACGGTCTTTTCAGGTATGTTGAATCTAAAGACTGATTGGAATCTGGGACAATGGACGACTTTCGTCTGGACGAAAAGGCTTCGTCACTGCTTATTGCACTGACTTCAGAGGAAGTCTTCTTCCTTCTGGAGGAAATGCTGGATAAGTCAGCATATGAGATCTGGACTTATTTGGAAAAAGTCTATCAGCCAGCAACTTCGGCCTCAGTGGTCAATTTGGTTTTACAGCTAGTCGAGATCAAAAAGGGATCCGACAAAATGCTACCTTATATTACCAAATTCAGAGGTCAAGTCCGCATTCTTCAGGAAGCAGGCATCAAACTGCCCAATGAAGTTTGGTTGCGTTTCTTCTCAAAGGTATTAGTGAGCGTTCTTACAATATCACTATGGAGATGATAAAGAACTCTGACCT
>PPJX02000277.1:0-10523 GCA_003705915.2 Lipomyces lipofer | reverse complement strand
TGGGAGGCGGAGTATTCTGGAAGGTCCTGGAGCGCTGTTTTCCTGAATCTCCCAACCGCGCTCACTAAATCTCAAGAGCACTCACTAAATCCCAATCTCCCAAGAGCAGGGTTTAGTGAGTCTCCCAAGCGCACTGCCGCTGTAAACTCCGAAGGAAGTTTACCCTGCCACGCTGTTGTGTGTAGAGCAGCCGTGACACCGGTGGTGGGATCGCGGGAATATATTAGGAGATTCATCGGGAGTAAACCGACCATTCCTCTTTGGCACTAGCGTAGGTAGAGCCCAGGACGAGAATGTGCTTGGCGCAACGTAAAATCTATCTATCTGTGATAATCTCTACTTAAAATAATCACTCCATCACCCTCAAACTCGGCTATTCCCTAACATAAGATCAGGCATGCTGTATGAACATGTTCTTTGATAAAATAGCCCTACTGAAAATTTGGAGGAAGTGATACATTGTAATATTAGTTGAACGTTATGACATCCTGGTACCTTAGTTATACCAAGCCACATGAAGAAGTCTTGTTATCTGACACATGTAAGTTGAACCTTGTTTAAGGTAAGTGTAAATGTCGCACATTATGCGCTTCTCCGGCATATGCATCTTGAACCCTCATTCGCCTGCGCCACGCGCGCACAGACATCGCTTACTTGCATTGCATCGCATTTGGGCGACGGCTATCGCATCTGGTCGATGGCTATCGCATTTGGTCGACGGCTATCGCCGTGGGCTAACGGCAAGCTTTATGGCACTTACAATCACCTTGCTGTAAATATAAGGTGTGTTGCAAGCCACCTGGAAATATGTTTAACCTGGGCTTTCACTACGCAGCTAACAGAGTTTCTAGAGACGAATATCCTCTAAGCAAGTTTCGCATTAAAAGTGGTCAAAAAGTGGGTCGTTGCACTGGTAAGACTTACTTTCCGTAAGTTCATATAAATACTCACTAAAGCCTTGAAGATATTTGTCGTTCAAAAAGATACTCCGGTTGAATGAAGTTTGATTGGAAATATCTTGCGGTTGGCTATACAGTTGTCGACCTTACTTTTACATTTATCGAAGCTTACAAGCAGACGAAACATGAACGTGGCAGTGCTCATATAGTCTCTAGCGCTGGTAAGCCTAGCAAATAGTGCAGCCCCCATCGTGAACGCAACGCTGAAACTATACAATGGGAATGGGACGGTGAACGTGATCGAGATCAACATGACTGATTATATGATTGACCATGGATACGACCCATCATGATTATAACTTGAATTTCGTTTCATTAAGCAATATGGTATATTCGACTGCATACAATGATATAATCAATGCCGCTCCGAAGTCAAGCCAAGATGCTTTGCTGACGTACTTTTGCGCATCGAACTCGGGTAATATCACGGACTACTTTAGTAACAGCACAACTACATGTAAAGTTGGAAATGTTACGTACACCGGCAGTCACCAGATAGTAACGGAGTATCTACTTGATGATAAGCAACGGCCTATGTTAGAGGTCAGGTAGCCATGTGGCAAAGTATTTTGCATTGAATGCACTATCATCAGTGGTAGGTGGGTTAGGTGGAGCTACTGTGAACTTGGGAAGATCCGCGTTTTGCAATACTGATAACTACGGAGAACAATCTTGTTTCAGCTGGTAAGGCGGGTACCAGGTTAGAGCACATTGTATGAAAGTCGAGTATCGCCGGGCTGACGACAACTTCCGCCTCGACCATCAAATCGGGTTAGGTTTACCGATGAGTACAGCGAAATGGGTCATTGACCAAGGTATGAATTACTTTGGAGAAAATCAAGATCTGAGTGACCATGCATACAATGAATTCGTATTGAACGGCAAATCGGTCTCTGCCTGCTTGAGCAATAGACCAAGCGGATGTCATTGATCGCTTTAAACTATGATACGCCGGTGGATTTATATAATGTGCGGATTATGGGGGGATTATGTGGTCACTATAAGTGTAAAGTAAAGTCAGCTAGAACACAATATAAGGTAGAATATAAAATCTACGAGCAGCCCTGACGAGGAGATCAGAGTCTCCTTATGTTACCGTTGGGAATCGCAACAAAACACACACAACCCAACAAGGAATCACAGAACACAGAGAAAAAGAACACAACAAAACACAAACGGCGGCGTGATACAACAACACGACGAACACAAAGAGGATACGTAGTAGCAAGAGTCCACAATGCCGCCAACCCCGCAAGGGAGAGCTTACCGAAGACCAGAGAGTGGCCGTACAAGAACTGATTGACAGTGTCGAGCTAGTGAAGGCTCAGTCAGGCACGGTGGATCCGGATCTAGAATCCTCCGCCGTGGTCAGCACTGCCAGACTTAGCGTGGCCATACTGCTCCAGCAGTTCGAGGTCGTGAACTGTCAGGAACGCTTCTCCGGTGATGCGCCTGACGCGCTTCGCGCTGTTCCACAACCCCTACCCGAATGACTTGCGAGCCGCAATACTTGAGTATCTTATTCGGGCCCCCTGGTTACCCGGATTAAATTTGAGTAACCAATCCGCTGTACCAGATTAGGCTAGTCAAAGGTTTTTCCTAGCAGTACCTTCGAAACGCCTTCTCGGATTGGATCTACTATTGTAGAGTTGTGGCATATACGCGTCTTCGCTTGATATACACGTTCGAATTCGGAAATCGGTAAATAACTGACCCTCATTGCTAAACGCGTTGAAAGGCAATATCCACTTGCAAATACTCTTCTAGAACCGCACCAATGGCTGACAGCATTTATATTGATGTTCTAGAAAATATTCAAGTATGGAGAGATAAAATTTCTATTTTGATACGATGGTGGTGATGTCTCCGGAACAGTAAGTAAGCTTTAAGCTGCAAGGATATCTGAGAGAACCTTCGCACGAAGTATTACGAACCGGAGGAAGTCCTGGCATCAAGATACAATGATGAGGAACGTTCGGCAATAATGAGGGTCTTGTCATAAGCCTCATCGGGGCCAGCGGGGTAGGGTATTCCGATGTGTTGTCACTTCCTCGGAATCTTCTTCCGCTTCTTGCTTTATTTCGGCTTCCTGGGTTTAGGACACTTTCTTTTCGTGTTCCTGCCCCTTTCCGCTCCGCTCCTTCTCGTGTTCCTGTCCTTTTTCGCGCTCCGTTCTTTCCCGCGTTTTTCCCCGTACTCCGTTCTCCGTTCTCCGTTCTCCGTCCTCCGTTCTTCCCCGCGTTTCCTTCCGCTCTCCGTTCTTTCCCGCGTTTCTCTCCACACTCCGTTCTTCCCCGCGTTTCCTCCCGCGCTCCGTTCTCCGTTCTTTTCCGTGTTTCTTTCTCGCGTGGCTTTCACGAAGAATACGGGTTTCCATAAAGGATCCCATATCTCCCTTGTGGTAGATTTTTGTTCTTTAGTTAATCGGATCTTCGTTTTGTGCTCCATACCTGATCAAGTCCAAACCCCTCGTAACAGGTCTGGATCTTTTCACTAAAGAGATGCAATATGCCGTATCTGCAAGGATGAACCAGATCCGTCAGTCTTATGGACTTAATGAAAGTTTTTTAAGAATATTTTATTATGATTGCAACTCGGGGATCTACGCCCCTATATATACCCTGGGCCGGCTCCCAGCCTCTTGTAAACTGCAGGATAATAACAAGAAGCAAACACTGCACAACAAAGCACAAGAGAGCCAAAGCCGTAGAACAATACTAAAAGCAAGCCAAGAGCAAGCCGACAAAGAACCAAGAACACGAACAAAGAACAAGAATACGGACAATGGACAATAACGCGGACAATAACAGTGATACGAACAATAACAACAACACGTGAAGTCACGTACCAGCCCTGACACATGGCCATGAAACAGCGATTACGCTTATAGAATCTGCTTCCGGTCGGGAATGGGAAGATGATGATAATCTCGCAAGTGTCGTTCGATATTTCGAAGGGCATAATGATGCTGACGGCAGATTAATACTTGATATTGCGGGTCGTAATGGAGTAACTGCTCTGCTAAAGTAGTAAGGGGGGGAGTACTATGCGGTTCGGGCCGCAGTACGGTGGATGAGCGTGTAGAATCGGATTGCTGCGACATTTGCAACTAAACCCTAAAGCTGCCCCAACCAAAACTGCAGTGGGATTAAAAATAAGAAGAAAACTATCAATGGTGGTCGGATGCTGCTGGAAATAATGCTCGTATGTTCTACAATCAATCGATGTGGTCAAATTTACTCTGAAACCCTAAGTTCCCCTGAAAAAAGCCGCAACATAAACGGGATAACCACCGTAGAATAACGACCGTACGCTAGCCTTTTCTGGTCTACACTAAGCCTAATCAGTCCGAACCTTTGGGGGATAACCGGTGCTTATCCCAGCAGCCTCATGTATAGGCACTACAGTCGCCAATGCTGCCAACGTATAAGCTTAATAAAAACTACCGATGTCATGATAGACATGCAGGGTTGCGCGATCTCCCCCGCGGGGTGAGGTGGCGTGGGGCAAAGAGGGGGGGGGATGGCGAGTCGCGCCAACGGTGACCGAGATGTGGTGCAGCGGGATGCTTGGGTCGCAGTGGCAAAGATACTTGTCTTCGTAAATTTGCTCCATATTAGCGAGCGCCTTCGTCCTTCTCGCCATGGCGTCGGGCCTGGGATTACATGCAAACAGCTCGATGGGTAGGGTTTAGGGTATGGGTATGGGTATGGGTTTGCATGTAATAGCGACGGCGGCGACGGTGGGCGAGGAATGAACGTAGTGTGCGATCTCGTACTTCATCAGGCAGTAGAGCATCTCCGTCGCACCGTGGTGCTCGACGGCAGGGCGGTTTGCCATGTGCGGATGTAACTCGGCGTCGTTGATATTCATGGGCAGTCGTACTTCGTAATCTGCCATGGACGACGTGAGACCCAGTCCCTTCCGGCGCGCGCGCGATTCGGGGCCCATGATCGGCCACCACACGCGCAGGCGCATCTCCTGTTCGAAGAAGGGCATGTGAGGATCAGCACCTGTTCGGTGCAGCCCCATTTTGTGACCGATGCGCGTGGCTATGGCGACCACCGTCATCGAGAGCTCAGACCGAGGATCAAGTAACTGCAAGGGGTCAAACGTTATGAACCCATCTCTCGTAAACCGGGGAATAAGTTGGACATACCAGGAACAAGACAAGGGCTTGCAAGACCTCCAGATCTCTCGTCGAGTGTAGCCCCGCGGCAATCAATGCCTCTGCTGCTCCTGAGCGATATCGATTTAGCAGAACTGACCTGGTCTCCCCGAACGCCTGAACGCAATCAGATGGCTTCATAGAGGTAACCGCCAGGGCATATACGGCGAACATTTCCGCCTCCAACGGCCTCGTCACTGTTTCCAGATTCCAAGACGTCTCCAGTATTCTTTGCTGAAGAGTTGGAGCGTGAATGACCTTCGTAAGTGGATGACGTTTTCTGCGAAGGCCTGCCATAGATTGAAGATATGCTTTGGCTCGGGATGTAGTTCCAGCGGCTGTGGGGCCCCGCTAAGACGGACGGGAATTAGGAGAGACGAAATTTCGATGCTGGAGCTGGAACTTGTTTCTGTCACTTCATCTTCCAGATCTTTTCCGGGTCGCTTGAGTTGCTCGATCGGTGAGTCACGGAGCTTTCACACATCTCTTAGCAGAGGTTCAGGGCTGGATAGGAAGGAAGTAGGCAGCAAACTTCTTTAGGTAGTCCAAACCATAGGCTTGCAGCTTTGGAGGGCGCCCCCGAACGGTCTGGTTGCGATTGTTGTTGTTCTAGACCTGGTGCCTCGGAGGGGCATTCAATTTCACTTGGGACTTGAAGAGGGGCGAAAGACCCAGGACGGGCCGTCTGAGGTCTCGGGATCAGCTTCTCTAGAGGCGATGATATCCTATACTTGTCCAGAGGTTGAAACTTGATATTGTGCTGTCGCAATAGGTCCTCATATACACCGATTTTGGAATGGATATCCTCATCGGCCGGGGGTTTTCCGATGCCTCTGCGACGGCGCGGGGGCTCGATAAACGCACTCGCACTTGTTCTTGGAGCAATTCGTGCACGGGATCAACTTGTCGCACTTGACTTTGTGCTGCGCACAAGTAGCACAAGAATGTTTCTGGATCGAAGGTGTCATGGCTGCTGACAGCGCACGAACCGTTGGGGCCAGGCGTATGGAGGTCCGTTGTAGTGTTTTCCGTCCGAAACGACAAAATTGGAAACTCGGGCCCGAGCTGAAGTCCCCTCGGACGTTTTGGATACCGTATCCGGTTTAGCGGCGCCATGAATTACCCAAACGGCGGGTGGGTGGCACCTCACTTCCCCAACCACCCTCTTATATTGAGACGAGACCCGGCCGCCTAAATCTGATCCTAGCATCACACAGCCTAGGCAACACATTTGTTAGATTCTCATACATTTTCCCATCTCTTCCCTCTTCCACTTCGAATCTGCCAACATGAGTTCTCAACCGGAACCAGAAGTCATCTTGTACGACCTCGCTTCTGCCAAAGGGGTCTGCTTTAGTCCAGTCGTGTGGAAGAGTAAGTTGGGTCCCATCCGTTTCCGTGGTATCAGCTGGAGGGTGAGGAACATGCCACCGATCACGTTAGAGTCGGTGGTGTGCTCTTCTTCCTCAGAACACTGATCCCGCAAGTGCCTATATTTACTAAGAGCCCAGTTCGCTTGACGCTTAACTACAAGCAAATCCCCTACAAGACGATCTTTCTCGAGTTTCAAGATATTGAGCCCACACTCAAGGCCCTGTTCGTCCGTCCTCTGGTAGAAATTTCCCCTTCCAAGCTAACCCCGCGGTTAGCGGCATTCCTCCTCACGACACTTCCAAGGGCAATGTTCCCTACACCGTCCCCGCTATCAGTGTTCCCTCGCGCGGTACTCTCCTAATGGACTCAACCCCAATCGCGCAGTATCTCGAGTCCACGTACCCATCACCGCCCCTTCCACTGACCTCACCACTCGGCACTAAGATCGAGACCGAGTCCCGCACTAAGATAGGTATGGTGTTGCGCGTAGCGGTCATGCCGCGCGAGATCCTCATCCTGAATGCTGAGGCGCAGGCGTATTTCCGCCGAACTCGCGAGGCTCGGATCGGAGGACGCAAGCTGGAGACCCTGCTCGAGGACGAGGAGGAGGCGTGGAAAACCGCTGACAGCGGCCTGAGAGAGGTCGGCTCTCTCTTACTGACGAATAAGGACCGCGGGCCGTTCCTGCTGGGTGAGCAGGTGTCATTTACGGATTTCTTCATAGCGGGATATCTGCAGTGCGTGCGCGTGGTGGACGAGGAACTGTGGAAGCGACATTGCGAGTACCCCGGTTTCAGGGAGATCTACGACGCGTGCACTAAGTTTATGGACAAGAAAGACTAGCTGTGCCGTTGGTGCCAACCGGACACTAGATGCAGTTATCGAATATTGGAGGCAGCAGCGAGATTTGACAATTGAATGAGTTTTCAACTTCCTTTGTAATTGCAAACTGATCACGGGCATGGACAAGCTAGACAAAGAGGTGAGACCCCGGTGCTCGGCTGCTTCGCTGTCGGATGAGAATAGGTAATTTATAAATGTAGCTCTAAGCACCAGGATATACAAAGTATAATTCAATACCCAACTTAGTCGCCCTTTTCAATCTCCAATACTTCTGAAACGATGGATATAGCCCATCAGACGAACAGACTCGCCCTTAAACCAAGTCGTCGACCCTATTTTGCCATACCGTAATTATACCCAGTTTCACGCGTAGTAAAACGCACAAGTCTCGTAGTCGGCCTGGATATTATTCCCGATGTCACCATGCTCGATATTGAAGCTGATCCCAGCGGCCCGAAGGCAGACGAGTCCGCAATCATCAGGCGGTGGGCGTCGAGGCACTGCCGACGCAGCCCAAGCTGTTCTGCTGGCTAAGGTGGCCCGCCAGACCCACAAGGGGCATCTCGTAGGGGACGCCCGGCTGGCCGTCAGGGCCGTCGTTCGCGTCCATGAAGTACCACCCGGATTCGTAGAAGTCCTCCGTGCCGGTCCGGAGCATCGTGACCGAGGTGTCGTTGATCGGGTTCTCCGGCGGCGTCGTGCGGTTTATGTATACTTGCTCGTCGCCCTCCAGGTATTGCATGTCGTTGGCCGGTGGCAGTATTGAGCCCCGGAACGTGTGCGTATTCCCGTAGGAGATGCCCGGCCCCGTCGTCTACAGGATCGACCACACCTTGCCCTCCGTCGTCTGGCTCCGGTAATACTGCACTGAGAAGTGGCCCCAGGTCGATTCCTCGTCAGATGCGGGACACGCAGCTTCATCCACTGTCCAGTCAATAGTTGGAGTGATGGCCGTCGGCGAGGTGTTATGGATAGTCAAGGTAGCACTGCCTGCTGCGGGCATGGGGAAGTAGGTTGTGAACGCTCCGTTGGGCTGCAAGGCGTCGACGGATATCAGGAGGGTTCGCACGCCGGTCTTGGCCAGCGAGTTGCCAAAGAACGAGCCGAGAGGGACCTCATCGACAGTTTCCAGGCTAAGAGTGATAGCGCTGAGTAGCTGCGTCGACGTCGCTGCCTGCTCCAACTGATCACCGCCGTAAACGTGTAGTTGTGCACACCCGTCCAAGTTAGGGTTATAGCCGTCCTCGTCATGCGGGTTGTTTGGGCCCACGTTTAACACGTCCATCAGCGTCCAGTCGGTGCTATCGGTTTTGCAATGCAGGGAGTACATGAACTCGTTGGCGTCAACGTCCGAGGATACGAACCGAAAGGCAACCGAGATGCTTGACTAGCCCTTCGTCAGGCTCGGGTCGATATCGAGGACTTTGGTCGGAAAACGTAGCGTTCTGTGCCGGACCCGTGGTCAGATTCCCAGCGGGGGCGTCATCAACGGTCACGGTGACCACCTGATTTCCGATGGACGCGTCTACACGCCTTGTGAGCCGGCACTGCGAATTAGACTTGTCCAATAGGAACGTTATCGTGCTGCTGCCGTCCTCGCCAAATGCTCTGCCGTCGTCGATGAAGTTGGGAGCGCCCAGGATCTCCGGAATACAGCCTTGACGTCGCTGACATCCTCTGCCGGGTCGAATTGACCTGGACGTCGGCGGGGAATGTGCGATAGTCAACATGGTAGAAATGGGGATTGTTCTCAGTTGTGATGAGCATGGTTTTCTGGTAGGGCATGGGCACCTTGATGACGTTGCCGCCGTTGGTGTCGTTGGTGTTGCCGACGAGTGGCCACTCGAAGGGCGATCCGAGGTCCGAGTTAACGATTTCCTGCAGGTTACCCTCGAGGACGGTCGTAGAGTCAAGCTCGATCTGGATATCGCCTATGGGAGCTACGCTGTCACTGTCGTATGTGAACCAGATGGAGGCTACCTCGCCCGGCCCGTCTGCTTCGGCGATCACGCACCGGCCAGCTGCGTCGTTGCGCAGGCACGAGTACGTCCCGTCAAAACCGTCATCATTTCCGTTGGCCCTGTCGTACGACGAGAACTGCCGGGTCACTTCGCCCGGCCGGATCTGTGCCAGATCATAGCTCCGATACGTTTCCCACCCGACCATGGGCCATGCCGCTGCATCTTCGCCGTAGGCGAGTCCTGCCAGGGCGAGAGCTACCAGATGGACAAGCTGAGAAGAAAACATTTTATAACCCCTATGCAGACGTGTAGGACTTAAGGTCGCGATCACACGGGAGAAAATATCGATGCCTTTTCAAGCACTATCAAGTTGACTATCCAGATGTGCAGGCGGGCCAAGATGGGTATTGCGGAAGATTAATCTCGTTGCGGTCTAGGTCAGTCCAGGGACCCACAATTAGTGTGGACGATATTCAATGTATAGTCGGAATAGTCCACAACAGGTTTACAGTCAAGGACTATATTGTAGACCGTAACTGGGATATCTTCGACGCTCATGAGGATGTGTTTAATCTTGCAGCCCATGAGGAGGCATGAACGGGGTTTTTTTTGTCTTCCCTAGTTTAGTTATACATGTATCTATTTTCCAGAGTAGTAATTTAGAGCTTTAACATCTAAAGATGGGCTGCCTAGCATTATTTACGCTCTAACATTGTTTAAATATATGGTATTTGTAGACGTCACAATTTGTGCCGTGACAAAAGGGGACGTGGCGGCTACCCACTTCTTGAGATTCCTCAAGATTCAGTCCTTTGTGCAATACGGACCTACTATTGCCACCTCAATAAACTCATAAATCAGGCCAAACTATATGTCTCCTCTGCCAAAGATATCCTCAAGCTGAACAGGCAATCAACTTTGGCGTAGTAGTACTTCTCCTCCAACTTGCCACACCTCACATAGCACGGACACCTTGCTCCCCTCCTGTTCGCGTCTTTTTGCTCTGCTACTTGCTCTTCGTTAAATTCCCTGGACTCGAAAGCTTGCAACTTTAAGGCATATGAACTACCATATCCGATTCGTTTGGCAATTGCATCCAGCTCGCTCTCTGTAAAGTCTGGTAGTAACCCTTGCCCGAACCTCAAGAGTTGCTCTTGAATCGAGTAATGGATGTGAAAGTATCTGAAGAAAGTCGAACCAGTTCTGAGCACGATAGCT
>PPJX02000276.1:0-10541 GCA_003705915.2 Lipomyces lipofer | reverse complement strand
CCAGATAAATTAGCCTTATCCGTATTCATATCCGTAATATTCGTAATATCCACGGATAATACGGATATGACAAATTATCACTCACGTGATTTAGACGAACTGCTCAATCCATTCGCTTTGAGGCAGTGGATGGCCTAAAGATCATGATCCACTGACTATATTGAATGTATTGACTACTCAATTAGGCTCTAAAGCCTCTATTTGATCCTATGGTTCAATGAGTACGTGCAGTATTCAGTAGTAAGGCTTGATCTACTCATTTGAATCAGCTCACTTTATTCAGTGGACCACTTAACCGAACGCACCGAGTACATTGAATATTTCGACTAATACATCGGTTTATTTACAGGATAATATACAGGTATATGTTGCTTTGGGGTTTCCACAATGTATTACCTGAGTCACAGAGTCAGTGGCTCAGTCCACTCGATTATTAGCCTGATCCACTGATTGATCTCGAGGACCTTCGCCGACATCCATCTCCGACGCTCATTGTCGACGCTCATCGACTCCCTCGTCGTCCACTAACCCTTACCCTGTCAGGGCTGGTTCCTGACAATTGCGCTGCTCAGAGTCTAAGAAATACCACTGAACAATCTCACCGCTGGCAGTTTAGTCATTTCTTAGTCATATTCACGGATATCACTAATATTTATTGCTCTATCCGTATCCGTATCCCATATCCACATATTATCTATCCCCCCGTATCCGCGACTAATATCCGTGGATATATCCGTTATCCGTTTATTCATACCGATCCCTATAATTATTATTTCCAAACAACAGTACATGAAATTGTACACTGACGGTTCCTACTTCGGGGCTCGCCACACTCTATTTGGGTGGATCTGAAGGCACGTCATCAAGTCTTCTCAAGGACGAATCCTGATCTGAAACCGCGCGCCCCGGAAAACACCATCTCCTCCCCTGGTGCTGGTGTCTGTCCTCTGCTTCCAAATCGCTCGCAAAACAAGAGTCCAAAAACGTAGCCCTTCAAAGAGTGCAACGCACGTGGCAACACGTCCATGTCCCAGCTGACTCATGGCCCACGGTCGACCATGCCACGAAAATGTATACAATATGTTTTCAACGAAGTATCAATTACTTAAACTTATAAATACAAAAACAAATTTACGAAATGATTCAAAAAAATTGGAGAGAATTCAAAGAGAAAAATCAATTTTCTCTTTTTTTTATTCAACAAAGCATTTCTTATTTTTCATTGAGTTATCACGAAACTGAATACACCCTAACCCTGGTAAAAGCCTCTGGAACATCGAAATAAAATTTGTATTTGTACGCCTTGGTGGCTTAGTTGGTTAAAGCGTGAGTCTCATAATCTCAAGGTCGTGGGTTCGACTCCCTCCCGAGGCACATTGATTTAGTTTTTTTTGCACGTCTATTTTCATAGACGTCGCCTGCATTGTTAGTGTGGATACTTTTTCAGCAAGCGGTAATCTTGCATGGCTGCCGGATTTTCTTCGTGCAAAAAATCACAATGATATTCTTCTGTTCATTGACTACTCTGTTTTTGTACTTGGTTTGCGCGCTGGAGTAGTGGAACATTGTAATTGAACCCTATCCCTTCTATTTACAACTCTACCCTATGCAATATCTCTAGCGTGGCATATTCCAAACTCCAGATACAATGCGTTCCGAAGAAAAACAAAAAACGAAGTCATATATGAAATTGTACCCACCAATGATGATATTCGCATTCTAATCTTCTTCCGACTTCAAGCATTCATCTTCACCACTCTTGCTTTGCTCTACCTCATCGTTGTCATTCACTTCTAAGTCTTCCCAAGACTGTACTACAGGGATTGACGTCGACTTCACATTTGTAGAACCACGCGAGGCGGAGGTAGTCGAACTTGTCCCAGATTCTGCCGCTTCTGCCACGGAGAGAACACCAAATAAATTGGAGGACGTAAACTTAGCCCAGCTGAACACGGGCGGCGTGCTGCTCTGGGAGACGGCCTTTTCTCGATATGCGATCACATTATCCTTAGTTACCCAGCACAGCTCCACGACGTCAGCTAGTCTCTCGATGGCAACGACGAATCGTCTAATAATCGGCTTCAAGGATGCGAGCTCCGCTTCAACTTCGTCAATGCCCAGTGACGATGACTTTGGCCGCAGCAGTACGTCCTCATCGGCAATCCACTGAACTGAAAACCTCAACTGTGAAGACGCCGAAATCAAGGGCTCCAATTTCTTCTCAAGATCCACACGAGTAAGGCCCACCTGCACCGTTTCGAGGAGAAACGCATTGTAGGCTTGCTTGGCAGTCTTACGTAATTGAGTTGGAAGAGATCCGCTAGTAACCACAGCCTCCTGTCCGTGTGTCTTTACAAAGATTGCGCGCGATTGAGCTAAGCTACGCTCGGGTAAAGCTGTCTTTGAAGTTCTGTGAAGCACGACACTCCTGTGGGGCTCCGGATCCTGCGACTCACTTTCGAGATTGTAGGCTTCCGCGAGAGTATGGAGAAACTGTCTCTGCGTTCTTTTCATAGGCGGAAATGCCAAAGATCGCTTCCGTGGCTGCGCAATGACAAAAGAATCCACTATCTTCTCTATACTCTCGCACCAGTTCTTGTTCGCGCCGTATAGTCTGAGAGCGATTTCAGTATGGACAGTAGCCGCCTCCTTTCTATCATCGGTGTTTATCTTCAGAGCCTCGGCTAAACGATTGTTCCTCGCGATTAACGCACACTGATCATTACTAAGGAAAAGATGTTAATATCTCTTCAAGCTTATATCAAATTTGAAATATATGTACCACTTGAGTTCTCGTTTCGGACTCTTTGCAGTCTTCGTCGAATTACACCTAATTGTCGCAGTCAGATTCCCACATGGACAGTTGATCTTAATAACCGCAGTACAAGGTGTAGCCTCCTCGCACTGGAATGGCGAATGGCAAGGTGTCTCGTCTGGATGCCCGCACGATTTCGTCTTCTTGCAGGGCTGCTGACAAGGATTTTCACACTGGCCATCGCGATGGCATGGCTTTTGACATTTGTGGGACCCGCAGCTTAAGATCATGTTGCAGACCGTTCCACATGAGACGTTTTGTCTACTACAAGGCTGATTCTTGAGAACTTTCTTGCCGCACATGCACTTTCGCTCCACAAAATAAGGACTAGCAAGCATATTAGTAACAAAGCAGCCCACAACGAGTGAAAATTTTTGAGGCTCACCATTTGGGACATTCCTCGTCATCCAAGTGGCAGTTATGCCGGACAATTGGATGCCCGCAAAGAGTAGGCCGTGTGCAAGGGTAGTTGCAAGAAGGAGGTTTAGAGCCACATGGAATTGGTGGCATCAATTTCGTCTTGCCGCAATGACATGTTAATTCGTCGAAACTAGCTTCAAGGCATGTCCGACATTGCCCTCTATGACATGTCATTTGACAGAAGTGACTGCCGCACTTCAGCTTTCGATTACATGTCTGTGTGCAAAGATGCTGAGGCTCGATGAAGTCTTCTAGATTCTGAAACTGAATATCCTTCTTCCGCTTAGAGAGACGCTCTTGACCGGGTTTCTCTCCCGGGCAGCATTGTGCACCGCATTCATGTCTCTGGCAGTTTAACTGAATCCTGCAAACTCTCTTACACCTCGGACTACCAAATGCCAGCTCAGCGCTGCAGCCATTAGCAATTGCATCAAGATTTTAAAAAGGGTCCTCACCATTGCAAAGTAATCTGATTGTAACCGCACACGCAGGTCACAGTTACCTCCTCCAAGCATGTGCCGCAGTCCCCAGTATGACACATTTGCTTGCAGAAATGACCGCAAGCAAGCTGCCTTCCACAATAGTCGCGGCATGTCGGAATCGGCTCAGTACAGCTAGTCCTCGGATAACCAGTTATCTCTTCAATCGTGTGTTTGCCACATGGGCAATTCAATATCATATTCGGGCTCAGAGGACAATGGGCGGGTTCGAAATCCTGCGGGTGACACGACTTCTGACATTGATGATTTCCGCAATCGTAATATCTAATATTTGTCAATAGATTAATTCATAGTTCAGAGACATATTAGGTAGATTACCTTCCACAAGTATTGGGACACTTCCAAATACCTGACCAAAACTCCTCGTCACCATCCTCATTGATGTAGAAGCTTTTCTTCGGAGGCAGTGTCTGAAAGCACTTGATGTCGGCATCCTCCTTTCCGCAGTAGCAAGTACTGTGAATAGGCGCCAAGCATGGCCCGCAGAGTCCCTTATGACAAGGCCGAGAGCAGGTATGAATTCCGCAAGCCATGAGCTCACCACAAACTACACCACAACTCCAACCGTCATACTTCGTATCTATGCATCGTTTTTGCGATGAAGATTTGCCACAGAAACAATCGACCTGAGGTCCCATAGCGGAGCATATCGGGTGTGGCCCGGGATGACAAGGAAGTTGACATAAGTGTGGACAGTTTTGATATTCATGAGCACAAGTCTGACCACAACTGTGTGGGGGAAGTAAAGGGCTCTGATCAGGATTGTTGACCTTGCCGCACCAACATCGATAGGCATCTGGAATGGTTTCACGAGCCGTTTGGCATCCGGGGCATCGCCATGACTGGATTTCGTATGTTTGTGTAGGATTCGTAGTTGCTCCATGGCTCAGCTGCTTTGCCCACTTTTGAATGCAATGGATGTGAAATACTCGATAACAAGTGTTGCAAGTCCATATTTTGGACTTTCTGGTAACTGAATTAATGCAGATCATGCATTCGTAAGCCCCGCTATGTAGCTCCTCCAGAATACTAACTGCCAGCGAGTTTTTGGCATCCATGTCGAAGTATCCCGATAAGTCTAACTCAGAAACATGTGCACTTTGCCGTACCGTACGAGAGCCTGAAGTACTTGCTGAAGCCTGATCGTCCGGAGTTGAGACTGTGAGCTGACTTCCAAATGATGTTGGAAAGGCCCTTGGGCGAGATGCATGCTGATGAGGTTCGGGGTGGCTATGTATATGACCTCTCCGTCTATGAGACCGATTCGCTGACGACTCACTGAGCTCTTGTTGGTCGGTTCCAGAAAGCTCAGTCGATGGACCCTCAGCTCCGTTACCTCGTCGGTTTCTTCGATTAGATCTCTGTGAAGGCTGGCTCTTCTGTTCAGTCTTTTTGACTCCACTATTTGACGTGCCTCTTAGCGGAGGAGGGGCATGCGGACCTTCTGAGCTTTCCTCAGCGTTGGCAATCACTGATGCTGTCGAGTCCGGCGCTGAATATTGCTGCTGATTGTTCCGCCGATTTCTGTTCCTTGGTCTGTCGCTGTGCCGAGGTGAATTAGGATGTGGTTCGCTCCGCTCTTGACTGGGCAAAAAAGGATCTTGAGACGTCTCTTCGCTTGCTGACGTAGCTGTGGTATTCGGCCGCGATGTTCTTTTTCGATTGCGATTATAGCGCTGTGGTGGTAATCTGAGAGACGGCCCGAGTTTCTCCGCCTCTGGCAATCTCTCACTATCGACACCAGCCATATATGACAATCTTAAGGATCCAGTATAAACGTTAAACAAATAGACTGGGAAGGGCAGTTGACTTTTGCAATACGGTGGTCAGGGAACCGGATTATACAAGCGCGCGCAATATCCACAAATTGTGGCGCTAGCCTCGCGAAACTTACAGCATCAAATTAAAGTTTAGAGGTTTCACATGCCAATTCCAGACACATCATGACTCATATAAATATGATGAACTAGGAGTTCTACTTTCATTCTATTTAAGAGTTACTGAACTTTCTTTTCAATGGAGTCACTCGTAAAGTCGATTATTGCTGTCCAGTAGCCGTCTTTTACGTACGTTTCATTGTGAGTGCTAAAGTTGTGAGTCAACAAGTCTAAACACCACCTGCAAGAGCATATAGCATCACAAGCAATGAAGATCAGAACTCACGCATTAGCAAACTGACGCCATTTCTTTTGCGGACTTTCGCAAATTTCGTAGAGATATTTCATATGACTTGGCGGCACTATCTCATCGTTTTCGCCACTCAGAAACAATATTGGTAACTTTCTGATCCTGGGCAGAGTACTCTCCGAAGGCCATATTTCATGACATAGAAATGTGAAATATTGTGCAACAGGAAGGATACTACTTCCCCAGTTAGATCAGATATACTTGTATGGAGCGCACCTTCGCACCTTGGAATGAGAGAAGGAATACTCCGGAACGTATTCTCGACTATTAGTCCCGCCACCTAACGGTAGATTAGCAGATGCATCCGATATTTGAGGATCTGAATCGTGTAAAGCACCTCGTCTTCGTATTTATCCGCTATGTATATTGCGACCGCTCCTCCTAAGCTTTGTCCGTACAATACCATGCTCGTCGTCTTCAACTCCTTCTCGGTTTTGACGTAGTTGAAAACAGTTTCCGAATCTATTTTAATACCGGACTCGCTGGGTTTCCCCTAAATTCTATGTAAATCTCTGCTACTTAATCGCGTGTATTTGGATTGACTCATACTGTGCTTAATCCGTAACTTTTCGGTATTCAGACGTTAGCATTTGGAAATAACCAAGTTCTCCGAGAAACACCAACCCTCTGTACGAAAATAATACTCTGCATCATTCGTTAGTGGTATTACACTAGTTTATTGATACGAGAATATACTTACACGTTATACCGTAGAATCTTGTAGAAGGCGGACGCAATCGGCAAGCGATGTCCCTGGAATTATCGTCAGACGCAGTAAATTATATGTAGCTTCTAGTGCCTCCATCATACCATGTTTCCGGCATTCGCACAGAATATTATAACAGTCTGCCCATCTGTTCTTAGCTCCGGGTCGGTTTGCTGTTGCATTCCAAAAGTTAATAGACGCGACATTCTCATGCTCCCAACATATAATAATCCCACCTTCATTACAAACAGTTTGATCTTCTCTCCATCTTCCGTGTCCAGAGTTATATCATCGTACGGAATGCCATCTCTATCTGGTGTCTGCACCTCAGTCCGGCTTCCGGCTGGAAAACTGCTAGGATATATGAGAGCTGATTGCGCGAAGTATAAGATCAAGGCAAGAGTCCCAATACAGCTGACCCCAGTAGCTGATAATATCTTAAGCGTCCTAAATAATAGCCGTACAGACCAATCCTGTGAGCTTGTATCCATCTCTGGTGTCCTACGCGTCCTGTTGCAGGAGTGCATTTTGTGGTGGATCGGAAGATTTCGCTTGGCAGCAAGAGAGTTTGGTCTAGCCTGAAATGGAAAGGTGCTTCTGAAGCAATCTACCTTAACGCCGGGTAACGAATGCCGTCGTCAAGGAATCGGTCATCGTACCTAGGACACGCAATACGATTCTAGCAACTTAGTTTACCTCACTTGTTTGAATCATTGCAATCGAGCTTAAAGTAGCATTTATACGGATATATCAATATGAATGGTCTACAAGTGGATATGAAAGCCTTAAAGACTGGCGAGGTCAAGTAAGTAGGATCACTGAATAGTTTGTGTTAGAATGTGACCGATCTAGGTGCTGACCATTTCTTTGTAGCTTAGGGACTTCGATGTGAGTAATACCAAGATACAATACCCACGTTGAATATGCTACTTTTTGGATTCTTTGTTCTCACTCTTGATTTACAGCATGGCGGTGACGTTTGATGGCGGCGTTATTCTGGGAGCGGACAGGTACGTTCACAATAGATACAGTTGGTGGGAACACGCAGTTCTAACATTTCTATTCTAGTCGTACAACTACGGGTGCCTTTATCGCCAATCGGTCAGTAGAGTGACGCGTGATTAATTGATGCATTTGGCAGTGATTCTTACTAGTATAGTGTGACCGACAAACTTACTCAAGTCCACGACACCATATGGTGTTGCAGGTATGATCATAATTATGCTAGTATATCTATTTTGTATTCGGTGTATTGATGAAATGTTAAGATCAGGATCTGCGGCAGATACACAGGCGGTGGCTGATATAGTTCAGTACCATCTTCAGATGTATACGTACGCGACACTGTATCACGAAAATCTTCAACTTCGAGGCTGATAATTATCATTTAGCGTCTTAAACGAAGGACCTCCTTCGACTAGAGTTGCTGCTGCTGTATTCCAAGAACTATGCTATGCTAATAAAGATGCGCTGACGTAAGTTATATGAAATGTTTACAGTTGAGTCGAATATCTCATGTACTCTCTCCAGGGCTGGTATCATTGTTGCCGGATACGATAAGAGATATGGCGGCGAAGTTTACAGTATTCCTCTGGGAGGTAGCATGCATAAGCAGGAGTATGCCATTGCGGGAAGTGGATCCACAGTATGTATTGTAGTTGGCAGATATTTATATATGCGGTACTAACAATACTTAAGTATATTTACGGCTTCTGTAACAGCAAGTTCAAGCCAAAAATGACGAAGGAAGAAACTGTCGATTTTGTTAGGACAGGTATGTTACTCTGAATTCGCTGAGCGTTCATTGACAAGGAGTTACTAATATACATTTAGCACTGTCGCAAGCCATAAAATGGGATGGAAGCTCGGGTGGTGTTATTCGCATGGTGGTGTTGACTGACAGCGGTGTTGAGCGCTTAATTTTCTATCCTGACGAGTACCAGAAGGAGTAATATTCCGACTGCAGAGAGAGATTTTACTGGCGAAGGGTATGGACACACGAATGATTGTAAATAGACCGTTTAGTAATAGTCGTTTATGGGTACGGCTCAAGTGCGCCAGATTCGTTGTGCTTACGAATGCAATATGCATACGGTCCCATGCTTGTTTAACAGACAACTATGGTAATTCGAGTTCGTATGCTAATGTAGGAAACAAAGAAAACAATCCTAAATGAACACAATTCCTATAATTAAATATTCGTACTCCAAAAAAGTATGTTTTATATAAACAGCGCTCCCAAGTAAATTCGTAAGCATATGACAATTGAGGAAGTAATATGTGACAAAGAAGTAGAACTATAGTTGAACAGTAAAAACTCATCAACAAACTAAATGTACAATGAAAACTATGGAATGTTTTAACAATGTCATGTATGTTAACGTTTACCCAATCACGGATACCACTCTTGACGCTCTTCTTCCATAAAAAATTATTAATAACTCACATGTTGAGAAACAATGCCTCTTCAGCACCGACGCCTGCTAACCACATCGCGTCATCCATTATCACGCCGCCCATTGGAGATTCATTGGCCATTTTGCTCTTATAGATTAATCCACGCTCGATCCTCGAGAAATATGCTGGCGTGTTCATTTCGTCTTCGCTCGGCTTCCAACCGCATTTGTGGATAGAATCGAACAAAGAATTACGATAACAGAAAGAGAGAAGTGTTCGCCAATTACAATCTTGCTGCAGAATATCGCTATTTCCAATGACGACCAACAACTCTTTGGCACGGGTGATAGCCACGTTGAATCTCTTTGCCTCGTGGATCATACCCATGCCCTTCTGATAGTCGCTCTCGGTGAATCGTTCACGTGTTCTCGTAGTGCAAACAATGACGACTCTATGCTCTGCTCCTTGGTATGACTCTATTGGGCCGACGTTGACATCCCGTAGTCGCTGTGCCCTGAGTTTAAGACGTATCCTTCGAATCTGTTCGCGGAACGGCGCCTGTTATTAAGTGATTAGTGCCTCCATAAACCATAATCAGGCGACAAGGAATAACTTACAGCAATCGCAATTTCATGTGGCTGCACCATTTTGCTATCAACAAGGTCCTTAGCGACGGAAGCGCACTAGATACGTCAGCAACTCGTTCGTTTAGTATATCCCCGATTTTCATACCAGACGGATCTCATCTGTATTAAACCACGAAACGCCCTCTTCGACCATCTCATCGGAGCCCTTGTTCTCAATGAACAGCATCGGAATATTCTTATTAGGCAATCTATCCCAGAGACACAGTGCGTTGACATTCGTCGCCTCTGGAATCAAAGTGTCGTAGTAGAACAGTGGCGATGGTACGGCTAGCAGTGCAGGGTGGCTCCGATAATTCCGAACAAGATTTGAAAATGCTGGCCGGATGTGGGCACGTTTAGGAATTATTCTACTTCCAAGCAGCTGTTTTCGCGCAAGTGGGTGCTCAGAGTAGAATGGACGCTCCATAAGTCTTTCGAAAAGCGACACATCTAGCTCAGACTCTTGATCTTGACGGGACGCGGTGCGTGGACCCTTACACAAGTTAGTTCTGTCAGCTAAGGTAAGTATTAAATAATCACATACCAGCTGATGATGATCACCAGCCATGACGACTATCGGAACGTCATCAACGTAGGATTTCTCCGGCAAGATGACTCTCAAAGGTACAACCATCTCCGGTTCCGTACCCTGACCCGCCTCGTCAATCAACAAAGCAGTCCAGTGTAGGGATCGCTTAGGCACTCCAAATGACTCCATCATATAGCCCTCCAGTTTTGCCAATGACCTGTTGCTACACTGAGCCTCAAGAAGTATGTTGGCGTCCTTGCATGAGCACACAACAATCCTGAAAGTCATCAGACTTCTGAATTCGGGGACAACAAACATGTCCTGACATTCCACAGAATCTATTGAGCAGAATGGAAGCAGC
>PPJX02000275.1:0-10565 GCA_003705915.2 Lipomyces lipofer | reverse complement strand
ATCCCCATCCCCATCCCCATCCCCATCGCATCGTCAATCCATATCTTTTTCTTTTGTTTTCTACTTTCTGCCCGTTATTACTTTACAAAATATTACTTATCCCTTTATTTACTGTTCTTTCATTCCATCTTGGATAATTCCTGGGTCATAATGTCGGTACAACAGAAGAAACAGAATTGCCAACAATATACCAAGTTGTAGTTGAATCTCCCTCAACTTACAATATTTCATTAACAGAGGCATGTACCGGCGACTGGGAATAGGATAAGATCTTGGCGGATCCACTCTTTGCAGGTTAAGAGTATCAAGCAATACATCATTCGCACAATGTCGAGAGGCTTCATCGATGAGATCCCTAGAGCTTGCTCTGCGCTTAATCGGGAATCCCACCGATTCCGCAAACTGCTCGCCATTCTTGTGTATACTTTCTTCTTTGGTGTGACTATAAAATAGACTATGAGGGCTGATGGTTCTCTGTGAGCACATATCCAAGTAGAATAACTTTGTTCGAACCGGGAGTCGAGCATACCTTGCATCATGCCGGGCCGGAACAATTAATGAGCGAGCCAGTTTTGTTTGCTCATTTAACTTCAATTTTTGCTTCCTCCGGACTTGTCGCATGACGTGTGAGCGGACAACATGCTCATTTCCGTTCTTCCAGTCGTACCCCGGCTTGGCTACGGTCACAAACTGAAAGCCTAGGCCAGCGGTCTGGTTCGAATTCTCCATTGCCGCTTATTTATTAGCCAATAAGTATCTATTCGCAAACGTGCCTTGTCCCGCTCCAGAGAGACGGTATTTTTGGATCTTCTGTGTGTAACAGGGGACCCAACAATCCAGTCAGTCCTTGTCCTTGACGGCGATTGCAGCAGGGCATTTCTCCGCAACTATCTGCCAACTGCTTGATTATCCACTGCTTAATGAAGCTGAAGAATTAGTGACAGATCGCGATACCCGGCAAAGTTGACGGTGGCGGGTAAATAGCGTGGTGTGCGCGGTGGTTTGATGTTAGCCAGCCGCGGACCGCTCGAGTTCTGTATGCAATTGCACTGGAGTACACACGGCGAGGCCGTAGCTTTGCTTTGGCGTCCCGGCGGGGAGGTAAGTAGCTGAAGATGTGGTCAGCCAATCATGCATCTCGCGGCTTACACGGGCTTGCATCACCTCAGAAGAAGCCAGCAAAGTTAATTAGCGATCTTGTCAGACCCTGCAACACCGTAAGTGGTCTTCATCCATCTCAGCGACTAACGTCACATTTTACCCGCAATTTGGCTACGTGTCGTAAACAGTACGGATCCGTGGCTGCGTTGAGATAAGTGGTCGATCAGGCGAGCCGACTAGCTGCTGCTGTCTGCTTTGTTGGACCACATATCGACATCATCGGCATTGTCAATACAGTTTTCTTGGCCTATAACAAAAAATTCTGACCGTACGCTGATGTTTGGTCAGAGCCGCTCTATTGGCAGTTAGCAGAGCCTCTCCTACAAATTATGTTAGTCGCTCTGACCGCTCGGCAGAGCGAGTCAGTGAACAATGTAAGTGGCAAAACCCATACAAAGAAAAACAGTTTGGACAGAGTCGCTTGATCGATGTGACTCTGTTGCCGCACACGACCCTCTACAGCATTTTTACACAGCGAGTTTCTCTGTGACAGTCACTCGATGGAATCACTACGACAGTTTACCACGCAGCTTGTTCCATTTAGCTACGTTACTACTATACATTTGTTGAAACATAGCAACAGAGCAACAGAGCAAAAAGGTAAACAGCAGGCGGCAGGCCATATGCCAAATTAAGCTTCGCTAGAAGAGACTGGCGCAGCTTGACCCGTCTAGCCCTCTCTAGATTGGTGAGCTGTTTGTCTCTCTTGGCTGCCTCAAGATTGCGGGACTCCGCTACCTATGATGAACGAAAGTACAATTAGCAATTGCGTATAAACTAAAAGTAATGTCTTTACCTTCCGCGTGGCTGTGAGAGCCCTATAAGATTGCCGGCATTTTGTGGCCGAAACTCGCATGAATTGTTGCTCTATTCATCGTTAATTACCTCTCCAAATCGCGAACTCATAACCTTTTAAACAGTACGATTTGCGACGCTGTCATCCTCTCTTTGCGATACATCAGAGAGTTCTGCATCCGTCTGTTCGCTCTGTCTCCTCTGGCAGTCGTTCATCTTCGACATCATCCACAATGGGAACCTGATACCCCGCGCTCAGATGGTTGCCATTATTGACACTACAGTGCACACGTCGAAAGTATCAGGACAAAAATACAACTGATGCCCATTGGCCCTCGGCAAGAGACAGCAAAGGAAATTCTAGCTCTAAAAATTCACACATCCGTCTTTGGACACCCACAGGAACATGCTTCCACTTTTCATAGGAATAAAAGTGGGTTTTCAAAAGTCACGGTATCCTAGCGAAACGGTTGTACCATGATCTGCAGGCACCGCGGCGTCAAGCGCCTTTAGATAAAGCAGCTCAGCAAAGCTGTCCAAGTAAGTCTATACCGACAAGTTAGCAACATCCATTTCATCCGTGCAATGGCTACATTTACGCGACGAATATCTTTCGCCGCTAATGTTACGCTCTCGCGATAATCCTAGGCGCGTTAAGGTCGTCCTATTGCCGATTTGGCCAGCTCCTTGTGATCTCGGCACCGCGTTCCGTCCGCTGGCTTGTGGGAGAAGTTAGCATAATCTGCGTTATTAATATGTAATCGCATTTGGCATCATGTAGATTACCGTCTACTGGAACCCGTATGTAAGGTATATTGGAGTTCCCAGGCATGGCGTTGTTAGTGGAGTTGTTAGTGTAGTTAGTGAACAGTGCTAGAGAAGGCGGAAGAAGTTCACAACAAACACCAGCGCGTCTGCCGCGCGCACCGCATCGGGTTCGCGAGCCGCAAAACAAGCGGCAGAACTCACTCAGAATATACGTCCCTCATTTTTATTCTGTTATCATCATCTTATCAACGAGATCTCTAATAGCGAACATTATGCCTGTAGTAGACGGCAAATTCTATTGTTTAATGCAGAGATTTGGTGGACGCGACTGCGGAACGATCCCTGAGTATGAACAAAATCCTATCAAATGCTGAGCGTTGGGGCGGATTTTTCACAGTGTTTTAATTATTGGAGCCAGGTTCGGTTCATGCTAATAACAAAGAACATTTGTACCATTTCGAGACTTTTTAATCTTTCGACTGATGTGCTCTCTGAAATACAGACTTATTCTGACGACGACTGTGCTTTATAGGGACACACGGTATATATCTGTGTGCTTTCGACGTAATGAAGGAGTCACTGGGCAAAATTGGACAATGTCATTATACTATTCAATACAAACAAAGTGGGGTTATCCTAAAAGATGTGGCTGGGGTAAATTCAATACGTGATTCGACATTCCAATTTGTGTGTAAGTTATCATGGCCCTCCTGTTAGTCTGTCCAGCCCTCGTGCTCTCTCCCATCATCGTCGCCGTCGTCGCCGTCGCTGTCGTCGTCGTGGTGGTGGTGGCAATACTGACTAGCCGATGGTGAAGGCGCTCGGGTTGGGATGCACGGGCCTCCACAGACCATTGTCTGTGTGCAGAATGAGCCGCCTGGGCAGGGATTTCCACCCACGATGCAAGGAATTGAAGGTAGCGGAGGCTGACCGGTTGGAGGCGCGGTGGCAACGCATTGACCAAGACAGTCTGTGGGAGTAGGCGGGCAAACCATTGTAGGAGTACAAGTGGAAGCCGATCCACAGGGGACGTCATTGCCAATCGTGCAAGGATAACCGGGGGCAAGGTCTGGGAGGCGAGGCAAAGACCGCCGCAGGTCTCAGTTTGCGTACACGTTGAGCCCGTCGGGCACGGGTCTCCTCCGAAGATGCAGGGGACGGTAAATGTCGGTGGAGCGATTGCATTGTTCTAATTTAGGCGCAGACACCCCTGAAAATATCACGTGTGGTACTTCGCTGCACTCGCTAGCACAGCCATTGTAATACAGTAATGAGCGTGTTTAGTAGGTCCTGTGCGATCCGAAAAACGCCGCCCTCGCGCAGTAAGGCTCTGAGGGTCTCGTGGTGATTAATGTGGTTAGGGTGTGTAACAAAGGACAGAACTTGGTCACTGGCGTCGCACGTGACGAGTGTTCCGTCGGACGAACTGGGTTCAGTTCTGACCCGGTCAGGCCTAACAACAACCTCTACACCGCTGAACAACCCGTCTCGATGTAGCCAACAAGGTAGGGTACCTGAACTCGATGTGCGAGCCGTAGACTAATTCTCTCGAGTTATTCTGGCAGTACAGCTAATCACTCTAGTTTAATTCTCATCTACACTGTAGACTTTGATGGACAGAATTAATCTCGACATGAATTTCTTGAAACAGTGCCTCAAGATCCTGCCCTGCGATAGTCAATCAACAATATTTTCAAAATTCCTAGGCCAACAGCCGGCTTCATTTTTATCATCAATTTGGCATAACTTGCTAATGTGACTGGTTCGCAATATATTGATAGACTACAGAAAAGTCTTTCCCTTTGTGTAATTTTTCTGTCTGGTTGTAGATCTCCAAAGCCTTGTCTGCAAGCCTCAGCGGTGCTTGAAACTCTCGAGCCACTGCTGTCGCCAACTTGAGATCTTTCTTCATCAGGTGGATTCCAAACCCACCTTCATAATGTCGACAAGCTGGGGCCGTCTGGATAACTCCTGGGACAGGATTATTCACGGCACTGGACCAACAGCGACCGGTTGAAGAATTTATCATCTCCGAAAGAACCTTGGGATCGAGGCCGCACTTGATGCCCATGTTCATTGCCTCAGCCGTGGCAATGTTACTGATCGCCAAAAGGTAGTTGTTGGCTAATTTGCCACAAAGCCCGGCGCCTTGATCGCCCAAGTGCCAAGCCTTCTTGCCCATAAGCAACAGAACCGACGTCACCCGATCAACTAATTGCGGAGATCCTGAAGCCCCGAATATGAACGTGAGACTGGCAGTCTGCGCGCCGACGACACCTCCAGACATAGGAGCATCCACGAACTGGCCCCAGCCGCTAGCGACGACCGCGCGGCCAACGTCATGTGACGTCGTAAGATCAATTGTAGAACAGTCAATAAATAGTCTCTCCTGGCCTGATGGACGACGGACTTGTTCTCCAAGAATAGACTCAAAGACCAGTTTAACAGACTCCGGCCCCGGTAAACTGGTGATTATTGTCTCCTGTGTTTTGCCCAGAACGTCAGCAACGACACCTGCCATCTAACTGCAAAGACAAGAACAACTCTACCGATTTCTCCGCCAGTTCCCGCGCGCATTTGGCTACTTGAATATCAAACTTATCTGTCGCAGACAGTTCTTGTACGAATTTGGCGGTTATATTGGCATCCGTATCGCAGACGATTAACGTGTCCGATGGCGATATCCTGGAGCGGAGGTTCTTGGCCATGTTATAGCCTGTTTGCCATTCGCGTGGTCAGTTTATAGGGAATCGGTTAGGATGACAAATTTCCTGCATGTAGACCATAGACACATACCCATTTGACCCAGTCCAATGAATCCCCAGGATGCTCTCCTCGGCAACGTCGAAGAAAAGTTCCTTCTGCATAGATGTGAAAGTTGGCCGTGGGTAATCATGGCAAATGCCCTTCTCATCCTATAGGTGAATAGCGGATTTGTGGCCGAATAAAATGAATGAAACTCTGGATTTCAAATTGTTATTAATGTGACACCGACGAGAAGAGGTCTTTATTTGCATCGACCAGAATATTTACAATCATGGAATGCCAACTTTGGTGACCCATCGGTTGCCGTTGGCACCAAAATACCGAGCGTTGAGGTCGTTGTGATAAAACAAAAGATGATGGTCTCGTGGTCTCATCCTCTGGGAGTGGCGTCGCTTTGTGGCTCAGTTCACGCTGCGTTGGCGTTTCTAAGGGATGGGTTAGGTTAGATCGGGTTTCATGCCGACCCTGGCATCTAACAAGTGTTTTGTACCATGCGGCGCAAAGTCCTTGGCAGGGCGGCGGATTTGTAGGACGCCCTTGGGACTGGCTTTGTTATTATTTGGACAGTAAATGGCCAATGCGCTAATTGCTCGGCGAAGTAGATATCCAGTAGTTAACGCATCGGGACCTCGCGAAAATATCCATCACCAGACCGCAAATCTTTTTAAATAAGAATCCCTAGAGTGAACTTTATCTCCAGAGCCTGAGCTTCATGGCGGTCAACATTGTGTTCATAACGATCTTCGTTGCGTCTGCAGCCTTTGCCTGTATTGGATATTTCGTTCATCCTCATGGGTCTTATCGCCGGCATCTGAAATCGTCTGAAGTTTTCGTCAAGGGACCTTATACTGGTCAATGTCTTCTTTCAGATTCACTGAGCTCGAAATATCAGGTTTCGATAAAGAGTGACGGTCTTGTCTCTTCGTTCTCCCATCAAAATTCACCATACTATAGTTAATATAAATATTAATTTATTATAGTTAAATAATATAAAATAATTATATTTATTAATATTTTTATAATATTTATTATAATTTTTATAAGATTTATAAAGGATTTTATAGTTAAATTTAGAAACTTTTTTATATATATTAGTGATATAGATTTAAATAGTTAGAAAGTACTTAAAAATTAGTTAAGAATTATTTATAGCTTTATTCTATTTTATAAATAGAATAGATAAAATATTTAAAATTATAAAAGAGCTAGTAATAGTATTTAAATCTTATTTAATCTATCTATTTTTTTAAAAAAGTCTTTTATACTATTTTAAATAATTAATAATTAGTTAATAATTAATTAGAAATTATTTATTAAGTGCTATATCTATTTTTTTTTAAAAAATATAATTACTTTTGTTTTTTTTAATAATTTTAATATTTTTATAGATTTTTAGATAAGTATAAAAATTATTAATAATAAAGAATTTTTTTTAAGTATTTTATAAGTAATTAAAAAATAATTAGAAAATAATTAGAAAGAATTATATTTTAGCTTTAGAATAATTTTTATATTAAAAAAGTTTATAATAGATTTAAATATTCTTATTTTTATTTTATAAGTAGTTAGTAAGTAATTTTTAAATAATTTAAAAGTTCTTAAAGTAAAAGAAAAATAAAAAAAATATAAAAGAAAATAAGTAGTTAATAATTAATTAATAACTATTTTTTAGATTTTTAAGTATAAAGAATAAATAAGTAATTATTAATTAATTAAGAATTATTTAAATAGTTAAGCAAGTAAAAAAAAAAATAAAAAAAAATAATTATTTAATAAATAATTAAAGAATTAATTAGTAAAAAAATAATAAAAAAAAATTTTTTTATTTATTTTTTTATATATAGATAAAAAAATATAATCTATTTTAATTTTATAAAAATATTAGATATATTATTTCTACTTTTAATTAGTTTTTATAATAATAATTATTTATTAATTAATTAGAAAATAATAAAATTAATATTAAAAGAGAGAATTATTATTTTTAAAATAATTAATAAGTATTTAGTAAATAGTAAAAGAAAGAAAAGAAGTAATATAAGTAGTAAAATATTTTTTATAGGATTTATTTATTATATAATATTAGATCTACAATAGCTTGTACAACACTAAAAACAAGACCAACCGAGCTGTAACCACCTCATGGTGGCTGGCTTGAGTGTCTCTGATGTAACCTCCCATGCCCACCATCCCTGATCGGGCGGAAGCGCTGGTAGCAATGAGAATGTGGAGAATAGCCCTAGCCCTAGACAACCCCTACAACCGCTCGCCAAGAAATAGCCTATTCGGGAAATTAATTCGACTGCTTGGCGCTGTATCAGCCTGTATGTGACTAGCACTACAGTAGTAGTATTAAACCGTGCCCGACCCTGCCAAACAAGTAAGTGCCCGATAAGCCGTGTTATCTGGAATGTACTACTACGTACTAGTACTGGCTGATGATGGTTGATGCTATTTTTAGACATATGTATGTTGAGTCTTAATACTATAATAATGATAATCAGTGTCTTGGAAGGGCTTGGTAATTCTGATCTTATAGCACTAAGGATAATATAATTAAAGCTGTGTTATTTATCTTTTAAAGCTTGGTTTTATTATTTTATTTCTATACTATACCTAAGTACTTACTACTTATTAAATTTATTTATTATTAATATTTTATTATTTATTTATTATTTTATTATTTTTCTTTATATTTTTAAAATATTAAATTTTATAAAAACTAAAAAATATTATATCTAATTAATAAAATTTTAAAAATAAATAATATAAAATAATATAAAAATTAAATAAAAAAATTTATATTTTAATATAAAAATTATTGCGCTTTCTAAAATTTTATAAGAATTAATTTTCTACCCTACTAAAAAATCTTATTAGAATTTCCTAGGTCCTGATAGGATTCCTAGCAGGATAGGACCACCCCTTTGGGAATTCCCACGGGACGCGGGATTCCATGGGATGTCCCAACGGTCACCCTACATTGAGGCTATCCGATTGAGTGGAAACAGGAAAAACCCGCCAGCGGGCATTAATTGGCCAATAATAGTTCATCAAACTAACTCTATCGGTCAGAACCCAAGCGATTTAACCTATAAGGGGAGAGAAAGTGAAACCGGCTGTGCACTATCGAGCATGGGTTGAGATCCAGCTCTTGTCCGCCAATAACAAGACCAGTTTGTGCCACTCGCGAAGGAAATGCTGCACGCGGCCGGATATCAGGGAACTGGGCATCGCCAGCCATTGTCTTGCTTGCTCGTACTTTTTGTTTATTTTTTCTTTTCTTTTTATTCCCCCCTAGTTCACCTGACATCTTCAGCACAGCTATGCGAGCTTCCATTCTCGTCGGTTTTTCTGCCCTCGCCTCCTTGGCAGCAGCGGACGTCAACAGCTGCAAAAGGCCCCAGTCGAACGACATTGTCGGTACATGGACCCTCACCTACGCCAACCAGACGGCCAATGGCGAGACCACATTTCCCTTTGGGCCCAACCCGCATGGCTTCCTCTTCATCACGGGTGCCCCTGACCTGACATGGATTGAAGAGGTTGAACCTACAGATCCGTCGGAGAGCCAGCAACCGGCCCAGTCCAGCGCCGGATACTACAATGTCGACAAAAACGGCGATTACCTAGGCCGCGGCATTATTAGCAGCACCGTTGCTAACGCTGACGGCATCTACAGTCCCGCCAGTGTGCTGGACCTCATCCGCATAGACTACAACACCCTCCTCCAGCAGTACTATCCTGCCCAGGGCGTCCACATCACGGCCATCTGGACCAAGTGGATGCCGGGAACAACAACGTACCCTTCCAGGTAGTATTCGCGCGTTGGATGCAAAAATTGGGTGCAGGGATTTGGCTGGCAGAATTATGTTTTTTTTGTTTTTTTTCTTTTACAGCCGGGGTGCAAGTGTATAGACACAACTATTGTGCCAGCAGAAAGTATGGAGATTTCATTCTCACCCATTACTTTGATAGATTATAATAGATTAATCTAGAGAGGGAATAAAAACATAATAGACTATTAAAAAACCAATATGTTTTAAGAAAGTATGTACTAAGTATTATGGAAGGCTTAAGTTCTAAAATGGAAGGCGATGCGGGAGTGGATGAAAGGGCGTTAACATATTTGCTAGGGTGCTGTATCTTATGGGGGTACTTATTGATGCATTTGCAATAACAATTCAGCAAGAAGCAGCATGTTGGCCCCGCGCAATTACAATGGGCAAGAAGGCATCATATAGAGGATGCGGCAAACATAACACATAGCATCAAATTGATGAACTCATTCATTTATAATAAAAGAAGCATAAAAATCGTAACCGAACCGTCTTTTCCCGTCAATTGGTCAGGACTTGCTACCGTCTGATGTCCATGTTCCAGCAAGACATCACGCCCAATACCAGGCCCTTTCTTGAAGTCCTCCTCTCGTTTACAGTAGTAGTAGTAGTCGCCTGATCAAAGGAAAGCACCGGGAAGGCGGGAAACACAGAAGCGGCCTCACTTCTGTGACCAGAGGCCAATGACATTATTATCAGGGTCAACGATGTGTCCGACTACGCCCATGTTGTTGGGAATCTCAGTTCGGGGACTGTGTTGTTGGTAGCACCAATCAGTATACAAGCCCACTCACTCACAGAGTGCTGAAGAGAAGAAGAATGAGGAAAGGGAGCATACGTCTTAACACCTCCACCAAGGCCCTCGGCCTTTTTAATGGCCTCACCAACGTCACCAACGATAAACGTGGGGTACACGCCCCAGCCCTCCTTACCGGCCGACTTGGGCGAGTATCCCTCGTCAAGGAGCAGCAGGGCACCCTTGATCGACTTGGAGGCATCAGTAAAGAAATGCAGCGTCTTGATGTTCTCAGTCGCCTTGGGCAGTGCACCGGCAAACTCCCAGGCAAACAGCTCTGAGTAGAACTTTTGCGAGCGCTCAGCGTTTGTAACGGGGATCTCGACGGCGAAGAGGCTTCCAACGGCCGGCTATTTACACATTAGCCAACCTAAGCATAAGCATCCCCAAGGGGTTGTTTTTTGGTGGTGTGAGGGGCGGAAGGCGGGGGGAGAGGGGAG
>PPJX02000274.1:0-10569 GCA_003705915.2 Lipomyces lipofer | reverse complement strand
CTCTAATATGAGCCGAAATCGACTTCATCAAGTAGAAAGTTACAGCTACAAACAGTAGTATTCATCTCCTCTCTAGCTAAGTTTGAACATCGCAATTCAAATTTTACCCTACCATACGAGATTATTATGCCATACACATATCCCGTCTTAAACTCCTATCTGCCAGAGCCCAAACCCTAAACCCTGGCAAGTGAAAAGCGATTTCTAAACTGTGATTATGCCTCGGAATCAGCCGACTAATTTGTCTCCCTATGGAAATGAATCTAGCACCATTGATATCGTCTTGTGTTAGACGCTTGTTACTGATTTAAGAATACCCCTTGTTGCTCGATGCATGGGAGAATGAGGCGGGATCCGTATCACATCAACAGAAGAGCACCTCAGTATACATGTCGGCACAGGCGGATCATAATGTCCGGATAGGTAATCGTTGTTATTGCTGTTCCTGTGACGTATTGCTGCCTCTAGTAACGGAGTATACTTTTCTTGCCGCTCTTTACCTGTCACCTTAGTCATCTGTGTTGCATCTTAGCAGTCTAATTATCACTGTATGTTTGCTGACACGCTAGAGCCTAGGTTCCATTTGCATGAACATAGCTGTTTTCTTTCGCCTTCAGCAAAGTAGACCGTTTTGAGCTCCTATGTGCGCATTAATTGGACTTGCTTCGGTAACTTCGTGGTAAGTGCCAGTTGCTAGTAAGTATTACCTGCTTACTGTTGTGGGTGTGACTGTGTCTCTTTCGAGATGCGAAAGGGCCGACAGTGATTAACGATTACTGTCGCAATCAATCTTATATCCTTTTCTGGTGCTACCTCTCATACAGCTACAACACTATCTTACCTGCAGATTTGCGGTGTTCTATGAGGGCCTGTGCTTTCGCGTTTGCTTCTTTAACCTAGCAGCGAGCTGTTGCGCTTTTGTATTTACGGGTCATGTTACGACAGCTGAGGCTTTTTACTATATCGTTCCTTTGTCTGTATGCTATTCAGGGGAGTGGTTAGCGTAATGGTTAGCCGGCAAGAGTGCAGAGTGCTCATGGATTGAGCACGATTGGATGGTTCTTATCTGCAGTATAGTACATGTGGAAGTTGTGCATGTATAAGAGCAGGCATATACTTATGATAGATGTAATATGTATCTAGCTAGATATTCAATATATAATTATTTATTTAGCAGATATTGCAGCACAATGAAAATGAAACCCCTGAAAAAAGGGCTGTCGTTCGCTGTTCCGCCACAACCTGGCGCGGTCATATTGGGCAACACTGAACACTGGGGTGGCGCTGAGACCATGTTATGGCACCGCTATCTGTAAGTTCTCATTTATGCTAGACAAGTCTATGATCCTAGTTCGCAGAGGAGTTTAATAGACAATTGCCATTTAAGAGTCGGTTAGACTGTTCGTGCGCCAACCAAAGCATGACTGCATTAAGATCACGTTTTAACTACGAGAAAATATTATCAACGAAGTCCAAGCCTGTACCAAAAGTAACCAGGAAAATGCCAAATGATTCCAGTCTATGCCTCGTACTTTATGCCATCTACAAACTCTTCTCTAAAGCAATGATTTTGTCAATATTACTCGCCGAAACCAGTGCTTCCTCCGCTTTAGAGTCCAGGTTGCGCGCCAGTGGCCGTCTACTCCTACCGCCATAGCCAAAGTACTTGCGTAGCGCGACCTTGGCACCATCTGGTCGGAGATTGGTCAGAGCATAGTCGGACTGTGATAATAGCTTCTGGGCCGCCTGTGCCTCCTGAATTTTACCTTCGGTGAACAGGTTGTATGCCCTAACGATAGTTTTTGGGATGATGTTACCAGGGCCAGAAATTACGCCCGAGCTGCCAACGGACAGAGACGGCACGAGGAAGTCGGCCAAGCCAGCAATGCAAAGATATCCACCTTTTTCGACAGTTGCATTTAGATTAAGTGGACCCACGGCGTCGACAGCACCGGCGACGCGTGCCAGCTTACCGCAATTTCCACAGGTAAACTTTGTTCCAATGATGTTGGGATGTGCCGCGAGTCTGATTATGAGATCCGAGGTCAAATCGATACCAGCGGTGACACCAGGGTAGTTGTAGATAATAACGGGCAGTGGCGAACCATCAGCGACGCCGGTGAAGAAGTCTTCAATCATATCGTCGTTGACAAATGCGCGGTAGTAAGACGTCGGTACCACAAGAATTGCGTCTGCCCCAGCGCTGGCCGCGTCGCATGCAAGTGCCACGGCACCCTTGACAGACTGGTCGGTTACACCAGCGATGATGGGCACTTGCGCAAAGCCTGCGCCGTCCAGAGCCTTGCGGTAAGCCTTGTTTACAATGATACGCTCCTCTGGATATAATAGCACGCCTTCGCCGTATGACCCGAGCGTAACGAACGCAACGATACCGGCCTTGGCAAGGCGGACGGCATGGGTAGCGACTGTGTCAACGTCGATTTCATCGTTCTCAGTGAAGAATGTGAGCGTTGGGACCCAGACGCCTGGGATTAGAGGTCGAGAGGACGAGGGCGCCATGATGGTGATGATGCGTGGAGGCGTTCAAGACGGCATTGAAAGCCAGAAGAGAAGAAACGTTGGTTATATAGATGGAAGTGCGTTAACGTCAGCAGAGCCGTAGCGCAACACTAAGTGGCTGGCAAAAAGTATGACTGATAACATTAGATCAGGCCGAGATGGAAGCAAATACAGAACGTGGGGGCTAGCGTAATGGTGGCGCCGAGTTTAAACGGAATCGTGAGCAACGGCGCACATTTAAAATGATTTGCCGCATTTACTGTCTTGCGTCTGTCGGGCGGAAGCGGAGAACAAGCGCCCGCGCACACGCGCCACAGGCTGCAGCCGTAGTCGCCAAGCAGCCGTATGCATGGGAGCACATTGACCGTTATTGCCAATCAAGTTCGTGCCGCGGTCTGGGTCTGTAAACGTAATCGTTGTTTCATGTCCATGAATCCGGTGTCGGAATTAGGGTTCTTGACTGTGTTCCGACATGCCAACACAAACCCTGTTTCATGTCAGGTGTCTGATATACAAAAGTTGTCAGAATTACCAGGCTCACGGTTGAACATAGACTAAAGTTGCGTAGGCAATCCGTTACCCGGCTCTATTCTTAAACCCGCAAGTGTATAGGGCAAGCCTGGGCCCGCTGGGAACATCAGGCCGGACCGCAGTAGAGTTCAGCAGGTGTCACCGTAAGGTTGCAGACTAAAGCATCTGATGGGTTAGGGTGTCTGGTTAGGCTCCACTGCCGTGACAACCCAGACCTGTGGGTTAGGTCCGCTGTCACCTCTTGCCCGCTGGACCCCTTTACTCCCGGTTGGCCGACGCTTGTAGCAATGAAGGACGGCGACAGTATGCGTAAAAATATATGAGCGTAGTGAAAGTCTCATGGATCGTAGAAGGGGTTGAATCAATCTCTGACAATCCATATTTCTTGCTACTAGTTTTCAATAAGTAAAGGCTTGCATGTACTTAGCGATTACGGAAACATTATCGAGAGACTAATCCTCTTCAATGGCACGGATTTACAAATGTCATTATGCAGTAGCGTTACTGCAGTATGACACTGGTTTGTATCCATTATCGAACATCACATGGCATAGGACTGGCTCAATAATCTGATGTCATCTCGAACATCGTGGACAGTCCTTCGCCTTGATAGGGACGGTGGTTCATCGGTATCCGAGTCAGAGGCCCGTCGGCAAGGAAGACCAGCCCTGTGGCTCTACTCACGTGCATCTCCAGTACCCCACACTCGCTTAATGAAGAGTGCTCCACAGGCTACCTTCATCGGCGTCCAGTTCAAGTAGATAGATCATTACAGTATTTACCGTTGCCTTTATGCGAGCTATAGAGCATGCATAATGCAGAGAAGACATTATTTACTATCTAGCAGTGAGGATATTGTTATTTCAACACTCGCTCGCATCGGAGCCAGTTCACGGCCCGACGCTCAACGGTTTGGCGCCGCACTCCCCATTACCTGCGTCAGATTTACATCACACCAATGACGTAACAGTGTCTCACCCCGTGGGTTATGCCCATATGTCCAAATGAACGCTATATACAGCCATGTGACATGATATATTTCAGAGAATTATCTTTCTGAAAAACATAGGGCACTATATAACGGGAGATGCGGGCGAAAAAAACAAAAACTTGAAATTGGAGAACCAAAGCATGAAACGGGTATCCCGACATGCGACAATTATGTAATCGCGTCGAGAAGGCATAGTGAGGGCACGTTTGAAAATCGTAGCAGAAACATTACATTTGATTCAGTTGCATCGAAACTCTCTGCCAGACACTCACGGACAAGACAACCGATTTTGAAACCCTACCTCGCCATCTCACAAAGTCCATTAGCAATACCTAAGTGCCGGGTTTGTGCAGCCACCAGCAATAAACGGCTGCTTAATCGAGTTATTGTCAGACTGAAAGAGCCCAGCGCTTGGATCGAGGAACCCGTCAATGATGTAGACATATCCCTGGTTAACAATCAGCATACAAAAATTCGGTATTGAAGTCTCCAGAAAGTAACAGAGATACTCACATTTGTGACTGTCGTGTTATCGAAACTGACAACATTAACATTGGAATTCAAAACGATTTGCCCCTCTTTAGTTTGTGCCGAAACGTAGAGGTAATTGCCAGTCATGAACCGCTGCTGAGTCGCGTTGAATGTCAAAGGTGAAAGCTTCGTGGTGGGGAGGTAGTGATGCACTAGGAGGTTTCCGATCCACCATTTGCCTTTCCTGTGGAACACAATTAGTCCTGTGTGAATCTTCAATATATATGGGTGGTGCATTCACTGGCTCTTCTTAATGGTATCAAAGTAATATCCCTTCTTGTTCGCAAACGCATCGTTACTCGGCGCGAAGAAAGTGAAGGTGTAAGCGGGGATCATGCTAAACGCGGTCTTGAATCCGGCCGTGAGCTCGATAAACTCGAGCAGGGAAGAAAGCTCATCATGGCTCTCAATGAAGTCCAGCAGCGATGTCTTGTTCGCTGCTTTCACTGGCGTGTAAAGGGAATCTGGGTCGAGGGGGAAGTATGAAAAGTTGCCACTGAAGGGGGCAACGTAAGGCTTAACGTAAGGCTTTTTGGCGGTGACCAGTCGTGCAAATAGCACGAAGGCAAATGTAACGAGGGCCGAACTGTAGCACTTCATGGCTGTGGCGCAGTGTATATGTGCAAGCGTTGCGGAGCGGGTAGGAGGGCATTTTAACCGGGAGAAAGGAACGCGAGGCTGCCGCGATATACTCTGCTAGGTCGAGACAGTGAGGCCGATGACGGTATTAACTGGAAGAGCGAACAATCGAATGCGACCTACGGTACCAAAGCAGAAAATACTCCTACGCTCGCGGGGTGCATATCAAAGAGGAATACATCGCGATCGAAACGCGCGAACTTCAACAGCGGTCCGGAAATCATCCACCTTCCGCCATCCCTGAGCGACTGTCTCATGCAGGCAGCACGGCCTTCGTGAGATCTGCTGTGCGGGGGTTCTTAGAGTTTAATCACCAAATTGCGGGGTTCCTACTAACCCTCACCCTAACCCAAATTGAGGAAATGGAAACGGGCCGCCCGTTTGCCGTGCCTGCTCGCTGCGACCATTGACCAATCCCCACCTATCCCTCGTCTACGGGTCCGGTACACCATCGTCACGGTAGCAACTCTCGATCAGTAAACTCCGCCGGTCGACGCAGTACTCTCGGTTCTGAATTGCAAGAATGTCGCCTGGCGAGCGCTCCTGATCGACCCAGTCAGCATCGTGGCGGTCGTCTACGTATATATATCACCGCGGCATCACGTAGAGTGCGCCTCGAATTGCGTTTCATACAGCCGCTTTCCTGGCTTTACTGATCCTGATGCGTTTCCGAGGCTTGGTTCTCCTTCTGCTACAGCTCGCCGCCTTTTGCGTGTCGCGGAGCGCTACATCGGACAGTCTAGCTGCGACACCACAGATGGGATTCAACACGTATGTGCTATTTCCCTCCTTCGATGTTTGACTCTATTCTGACTACCGCAAGATGGAACGCCTTCCGTAGCGCGTTCAACAGCTCGCTTCTTCTCGAGGTCGCCGACTGGCTCAAGGAATCTGGACTTTACGATGCTGGATACACGTATATAAACCTCGACGACGGATGGAATACTCCTGTCCGTGAGGTCGACGGCACACAATCGGTGAACACCACTAAATTCCCCGAGGGAATCGTCTCCTTCATCGATCAGCTACACAATGACGGTTTCAGGTTTGGTCTGTACAGTGACGCGGGGTAGGTTACTAGCAGATGTCCCCGAATTCTGTAGAGCTACTGCTGACGGAGGAACTATAGTGTCTACACCTGTGCTTGGCAAGCAGGCTCTCTCGGATACGAAGAGCTCGACGCGGTGACATTTGCAAGCTGGGGCGTCGACTACCTCAAATACGACAACTGTGGAGCTTACTATGGAATGACTGAAGCGCCGGCAGAGCGATTCCTTGGTATGCGTGTCATCCTTCCCCGAATCTTTTGCCCGACGCTGTTCTGACTCTATCTCTAGCCATGCGCAATGCCCTCGAACGAACTGACCGCGAGATCTTGTTCTCGGCCTGCGAATGGGGGTTCCAATTCCCGTGGTTCTGGATGCAAGGCATCGCACACTCTTACCGCATCGCCGGTGACATCACGGCCATATATGCCAACGAAACTGGATGCGCGTGCAAGACCGCGTACTGCATGAACACTGGCTACGCCGGCTGCTCTGTCCTGGCCTACATCCAGAAAATGCGGGAGATCTCCCCTTTCGCTGTGCCCGGCTCATGGCTGGACATGGACATGCTGGAGATCGGACATGGATTCACTGACCAGCAGGAGAAGACTCACTTCTCGTTTTGGGCAGCACTTAAGTCCCCGCTGATTATTGGCGCTGACTACCGTACCATCAATGATTCCTCCATCAAAATCCTGAAGAACGCGGATATCATTGCGATTAACCAGGACTCGCTCGGCAAGGCGGTCGAGTATATCCCGGCCCTCAGCATGGAGAAGAAGTTCCAGTTGTGGTCTGGTCCTCTGTCGGGCAGTCGGACTGTTGTGCTTGTGTTGAACGAGTGGCAGTTTAACCAGACATACACGTTAGATCTGTCGGGAGTTCCACAATTGACGAACACCACGACATATAATGTCTCAGATATATGGAATAATACTAAACAGACCAATGTGAAGACATCTCTTACCCTGAATCTGGAGCCGAATGAGACGAAGGTTTTGATTTTTAAGAGGCAATGATGTCAGGACTAGTTGAGGATGACTTCTTTTAATGTATGCTTGTTTTAGAGGAATTTGTAATGTCTATTAATCTGTCAGTACATAAAGGCGTACAGCCGGCCAACGTCATCTGGAAAATCAACTCTTAGACGAAATCTGAATATAGTCGTCCCATGAATATTAACAGCCTGTTTTTCTCAGCTGTCTTGCTCGTTGACGTTTGATTATCACGGGAAACACCCGATCTGGTCCGGCGGACCTATGTGTTAATGAGCACATCACTAAATTTATTTGCCCCGTTAACTGACTCACTTGGCGATAGTTAACTAAAGTTCCAAAGCTACAAAGCTACATAATCTAAGTTCAGCTGGGAAGTAGCTAACCTTCATCGACCAAGTCACTAAAGTTAGCCTACTTACCTTCACGCGGTGCCTAAAAATTAATTATCTGGTCTCTAAGACCAGACAGCCTCTTCATTATCATTCCTAAGTTCAACGCTAGCGACTCTAAGTGAGGATTAACTTGAGGCCACGGTTGACTAAAAGACCGAACTAGTGGTAACTACATTAGTTGAGAAATAGGAGGTACCTAATTTAGTGACATTGCTGCGCAACCGTAACTAAATTCGTTAGCCGAACTCCTGTCGTGTACAGTATGTCTGACAACGACAAACCCTATAACCAATGCTGTCCTCCAGGACTACCTGGACACAAAGCCGGCGGCGGTAAACTGTTTGGTGCGCCTCGGCAATCATTCATTGATAATTTTACTAACCCGTAGTCGTCCATTACCGCTGATATCACATCATTCGCCAGGCTCTGTGACATACGCAGAAATAAATCCCGCAGGACCGATAGCAGTTGCACCATCTAGGGATCAAATTTCAGATTAAGCGCGCTCTCATGGATTATCCTTTGGCAGCTTATGTTTAACTTTGAAAGGCTTGCGCTAAGGTGATTACAGAAATATTTCCTTAGCACTTTACCACCGGAGGCGATGACGAATGGAAATTAAGCCGAGGCGCCACACATAAAGGATTAAGAGCTAGACAATATCGAGGCATCCAGGCGGAAACGAAGAAACATTCTGGAGTGATCTCTATCACCGGCTGTTAGTGACTACTGAGAATGGCGAACTCGACGGTGCTATCATAAGGATACCGGGTACATTTTTAGTTGGCAACGATAGAGCGTCTAGTCTTACTCATCCAATGTTATATTGTTCGTGTGAGCCTCATTGGGAACATCTCGAGCGTCCGTTTTGCTCGGCAGAGATCTTGTTAAACACCAGGGACACAACCCCCCACGTCACGCGTGGGCGGCACATTTCTCGCTCCGCCTCCGCCTCCGCCCCGCCCGCCCGCACGCACCCCACACCGTTTAGTTCCTCGAATAAACTCCCAATGTCTTTATTTCCAAAGAATACCATTTCTTTCCACACCTCCATTCCTATTTCAAGCTCGATTGTTTTGTGGATCGGATAGATTAAATACAAAATGGCTACTGAGTGAGTTCGCAACACCCAGTTCGCTTGTTTCCTGCAGCGGACCTCATCTTTTGCATCTAGCTAATGTTCTGTCGTCAGACGTACTTTCACCCTCAACACTGGCGCAAAGATCCCCGCGATCGGTCTCGGGACGTGGCAGTCTCCCGAGGAGGACGTCTACAACGCCGTCTTGGTTTGCGGCCCGACTTAGATTTAGGGTTTAGAACTGGCTAATGTTTGATCAATGCAGACCGCCCTCAAGGCCGGATACAAGCACATCGACACCGCTTTCGTATGTTCCATATCTTCTGTTTCGCTTCTCCCGCTTCTCATTTCTAGACACTGACAACACAGGCCTACGGAAACGAAGTCGCCGTTGGCCGCGCCCTCAAGGACTCTGGTGTCCCCCGCGAGTCTTACTTTCTCACGACCAAGCTCTGGAGCACCTACCACACTCGCGTCGCCGAAGGTCTGGAGGAAAGTTTGAAGAATCTCGGCGTTGAGTACCTCGACTTGTACCTCATGCACTGGCCGGTGCCCATGAACCCCAAGGGCAACCACCCGCTTTTCCCCACCCTCGAGGACGGCTCCAGGGACCTGATCCCCGACCGGGAATGGGATTTCATCAAAACCTGGACTGACCTGCAGGAACTGCTAAAGACTGGCAAGGTCAAGGCCATCGGCGTTTCAAACCTGTCGACCGTCAACCTCGAGAAGCTGCTCACCGCGCCCACCACTACTGTTGTCCCGGCAGTCGACCAGGTCGAGATTCATCCGTACAATCCCCAGGACAAACTCCTCGCGTACTGTAAGGCTAAGGGCGTCCACATCACCGCATACTCTCCCCTCGGGTCAACCGACGCTCCACTGCAGTCGGAGCCAGCGGTGCGGGAGGTCGCGGCGCAAAACGGGAAGACGGCCGCGCAGGTCTTGATCGCGTGGGGGATTAGCAAGGGTGCATCCGTCATACCGAAGAGTGTCACGCCGAGCAGGATTGAGAGCAATTTCCAAGACTTTGTGCTCTGCGAGGTGGATGCTGCGAAGATTAGCGCGATTGCGACCAGAAGGAGAATCGTGGCGCCGAACTGGGGCGTTAAGCTATTCCATGACGACGAGTAGCGTGCTGAGGATATCGAGTGAGAGGGTTTATTGTATATGAGTTATACGAATGAATTGCTATATGGAGCATCGAATTACATGTCACAAATCCGTTTGAATGAACAGTTAATGGACATTCAAGGACTGGAAACGCTCAATTTGTCAAATTAGATGCCGTATGGCATAATCTCAGTAGAGAAGGCAGGCGACATTCCGTAGGATTCCTACTTGTTGCATGCGTCTTCGTGCTGGTCAATAGACAAGCCTCAAGGGTGAAGACCAAATCAAGTTGTGAGTACAATAGACAGCTCACAGTCTGCTTGGATCGCCGGCAATTGTGAAGGCTTGTTCTTTTTAGTTGGGATGCACGCATCGACCAGCGCAAGTTGGATTCAGCACTCTCTCGTTAGAGACTAAATCCCAAACGCCCCTCTGCACGAACGCGGCTTCCACGTACATTGCCTTTTTTGCCTTTTTTGTAGTTCTTCTGTTGCTCAAGCTTCATCAGATCGTTACTCCGTATAGGGCTGTTGCCGATTTGCCGATATTGCCGATATTGACGATACGATATCGTCGACGATACGATATCGGCATACCTAATGTCTGACGATTGCCGTTTGACGATATTTATCGTCGAGCCTCTGGTTTGCCGATATTATATCGGCAGAAACGTCACGATATCGGCAAATCGGCAGAATAACTATGCCTTCTTAGGATCGATCTACATAAT
>PPJX02000273.1:0-10785 GCA_003705915.2 Lipomyces lipofer | reverse complement strand
AGACATCCAACAAGACCCACAAACACCTGACAATCGAGGGGATCTTAATTGTTCCTTGCTGAAGAGCTCTCCCCCAGATGGCACTGAGCTCCGAGAATCAATTACAGTCTTGCGATCGGTCTTGAACAGCCAGGAGAGACTTACATCACCAGTCAAGCGATATATCACTCGCCTGACCAAGGTTGTTGAAATGCAAAGTACGGAACTATCGATTGCGCGCAAGCAAATAGAAGATGCTGCAGAGATTCTTCAGGCCCGGAAGGTTCGCAAGAGGGGTAAAAGAGTGCAATTGGAAGGGAAATTCGTGTTCAGTACTGAGGAGGTTTTAAAAATTGCAGAGGACGCTACGAAGAAAGAGGTCACAAAACGGCCCCGTGGGCGCCCACGCAAGCGCAAAATTGAGGAAATTGAGGAACCATTTGTAAGGGAAGACACTGAGGAATCATTTTTGTATCTTTGAATTCTGCTCTAGAGCATTAGTTTAGTAAAATGTGTTAAAGTTGGAAGACTGGTGGGAGCTGGCTCAAAGCCCCATACAGCTCAAAGCCCCATACGGCTCAAAGCCCCATACGCTACGTTATTCTAAAACCAAAAACTAAGTCCTTCAACTGTGAAGTTGGGTTGCGCTCTAACACCACAGCTTTTGGTGCACCTCCACGAACATAGCCACGTCGAAGGAAAATTCCACATCTCTAAGCTTTAAGAGAGCATATAATCCGAAAATTGTAAATGCCGCGGGTCGCGGACAAGAGCAATCTGCTCAGGCATCAAGGGCACCCACACAATGTTGAGTGGCTCGGGAAAATGATAGACATGCCATCTCGGATGAATATCAGCAAGATTCAATGGTCTGCCGAGTTGAATCTGGTGATAACAAGGCAGCAGGTATCTGTGAAGAACTTCACATAAACAATTCTGGTTGTTCCCTTCGTCTTCAACAGAAGATCCAAAGCCGAACCTGTCACCTTTGTACCCAAGTTTTTAAGCTCCACTCTTTCCCTGATCGATGTCTTGACGAAGGTATTGTCTACGGAGTTCAATATGGAAGCATTCTTCTGAACCGCACGATGAGCTTAACGTATTTACGCGTCGTGTACGACGATAACACGCTTAGTTCATGACAAGAATATGCTTTGTCAATGACATACGCTCTTTCCATCACTCATCGAGCGCGCTTTATCTGACGAGCAAAGCGAGGCTACGTGGGCGGATGTCGGTGCTGGGTGTCGCTACCGGCCACCGTTGGGAGATACCAGCGTATGCTACTACAATGGGAGTGGGTTTGGACCGACAGTCGAGGAAATAGCTGAATACATTGTATATAGTAGCGGAAGGTATAATGGATGTATGTACTATATCAGGGAAATCGATGGTGTTGAAGCCGATGGGTAGATATCCCCCGGCGGCAAGCTCTCTTTATTATATACTCGCTAAACTAACGTGTACAATTACTGCCATAGCTCATCCAAGAGGGAGCTGTCTCAATTGGTGTCGTAACAATAGGGTTAATAGGGGGTTAAAGGGGGCGAGCATATGCTCGTCGTAGGAAATGTCCGTGCGAAAGCGAGGTCACTACGTGACAGCTACAGTGAGTAATGAAAATGGATTAGCGGGGGTTGCCCTAATGCTTTCCCTTTATTAATTGGATGTAAATTTCGCATTACACGGAACAATTAGAGTATATACGGTTTAATTGGATGTCGCCGAGACCGGTGTTACACAGAACAAACCCAGAGAGAAACGGGAGCCGATCTGTGCGATACTTTCACGTGTGGTCAAAATCTTTCTGCCGCGATTCATCGATCCTGATCCCACACATTCCCCATCAACAATGGGCCTGACTCGTGCGCTTGTCTACTCCGGAACTAGCCTCGGCCTGTTAGATCTCTGCATCTACCAGTACACCTCGCCCGTCCATCAAGACCCTCCGGGGACCCCGAGTCCGCTACTCAAAACGCATATTGACTCTCTCAATCCGAACTAACATTCTGTCCAGGCCACTTGTCTGTCCCTGCGAAGCGCCAAATCAACAACCCCCCAGCTAATGCCAAAACCACAATGCTGGCCATATTCAACAGCTGGTCATGGCACCGGAGAGGAATGCTCTAAAGCTGTTCAGCTCGTCCTACCACAGTTGCACAGTCGTCCTTTGGCGTTTTCGAAACCGTCCACGCCGACGAGAACGACGTCATTCTGCACTGGAAAATGCGCAGCCAGGGGGGAAGGACTACATGTCGTACGTGCAATCGATCAAAGACAACACGTGGTCTTCCAGTTTGATTTGGCCTTCTGGAATCCCGCGCGCAGCCTCCCGCCGGCAATCCTTTCACCGTCTTCGCCCATACGGTCTATGCCAAAATGATGCTGCGAGCCGGTGTGGCTTGTTTGAGCTAAGCTTACACGTACCAATATATTCTCCACTCATCACAATTAAATAACAAACGGCTCAAATGCAGACCTGCTACTTCCACTGGATCACACTCTTGCTATTCAAATCAATAGCCAGCCCTGTACTACTGAGAACCCTGACCTGCGCTGGCACGATGACCATTAACATACACAGTCGTCGGCACGGTGCTCGACGAATATCCCATAACCTTTACTGCGTCCAACTTCTGAGTGACCGATACCTGTTCCGGCTACCCTATATTTAAACCCGATCGCACGTAGCGCAAGTGTTACCTTGCCTTACACACGCAAATTTAGTGTAGGGAACCAAAACCCTAACCCGTTACCCTAACCCTTCGTGGGCAGTCACAGTATATTTTAGAACGTACACAGTATTTTGCAGACCACAAGCTGATGTGTTCACCAGGGCAGCCCCTCCGCGCATGCTCGCTATGATAGCCATCCTACTCCCAAAATTCGAAAATAATTTTATTATTCATGTGGTTTGTAATGGTGGTTGGGATGGTGGCAGAACCATCCATAGGCAGACCCAACATTAGTGCTCAATCAACGGTCCAATCCAGTGCGGGCAAGACCCGCCCAAACCTAAAGCATTCACAGACTAACACCTAACCCTGCAGTATTCATGTCGACCCTGAACCGAGTACAGATAGCTTGCATCGGCAGGGTTAAACGTGGGCGAGCATGGAGACCCCCTGCAGATTTGATGATCAAGTAGAGAGGTTATACGTTCAGGCTAACTTAATATGGAATAGCGCGTGCATCAAAAGGACCGCGCTTTCTGCTTTCATTTTTAGCGGACTTCTTTGGTTGAGTCAGTGACTCTCGCATACGTGGGGATTGTCTGCCGTCTCAACCCTGCGGCAAGGCGACCAGCGCGTACGTTTGGCCATTGTTTTTGTCGCCTCTGCCCAACACAATCAGGATGTCATTGAGTGATCGATGTCAAAAAAAATGCCCATATTTCGCCGTTCCTTCCTCCTGAGCTGCTGTTGCTTCCCGATTATGATCAGCTGCTGTTGCTTCCCGATTATGATCTACGCAGGAATTACTGCATCAAGATTTTTCCGACTCAACGAATCAGCAGCCATCTAGACTGATTTGGGGATTCCGGATTGTGAGCACATATTTTGAAACGGTTCATGGTTCAGGGTTCGACGTTACCATTTTCTTCACAACCGTCGGGGTGTGTCTCAAACCTGATGGCGCGACAACTGTTACGGGTGCCCGCTCCACGGTCGCAGATCTATGCCTTCCAAAGCAGTCTCTGAATCTCTTCGCAAGCTGAGTAGACTGTCAATAAGGAGCCCCGCTCCAGCTGCTACAGTGGATAAAACATGACGTCAGAAGATGGTCAGCCGCGTTTTTAGGGAAGTATTATAGATTGACTAATATCGGTCTTTGCCGTCAACCAAAGTGCCCATTGCCAGCAGATAAATATAGTGCCGTCTTCTACCAGACTGCTTTCATACATCCAAAGGACAACGATGAATCTCCTATCGCTTGCGACCCTTGCTGCCATCATCACTGGCGCGCTCACGGCAACAAAGGACGTCCACCTCATAGCCAAATCGTGTAACAAGACCATCGATGGCGTTGGTCTCTGCTCCATACGCGAAGGCCTGACGGTCAGCTATGTCTTCCTCGGAATGGGCATAGAGCAGTTCACCTGGGAGACCACCAATGACACTTTCTACGATACTACTGTCTCAGACATGTACGTCGCCTATCTCCAGCGCTGGGGCAATCTCCTTGTTGTTGCTGCAGGCTACACTGATTCTCAGTTGACAGTTAGCCCGTGCAATTATCTTCTCGTTAATGGATCCGAGCGCGTGTTCTACGCTGTCAAGAATACTAATGATCCATACAACTATTCAGCTTCCTACTATCAGGTGCTCTACTATGCTGATGAAATCGATGCACCAAAGGGTAGCATTCCGTTCTCTGTCTACGTCGAGTCTGCTGACCCGACTACTTCTTTCATCCCGACTGCTACTTTATATTCCACTGATTCAACCTTTGACGGCTCAGCTTCTGCAGACCCCTCCTCAATTCACTGACGACAACTGGACACACCCTCATTGATGGGCTTTGTGGCGGTCTTTTCGTGTAATCTGCTTGCAGCGCTTTGGCAAGGTAGACAATTATGCATCCAACGGGATTTTTTTGGTCTTTTTTGAAATGTGCGTGTCCTGGCTATTACACTGGGACTGGACTTGGAATGGATTAGGCCAAGACTAGAATAGGGCTCGAAGTGACTACAAACGTTAACTATGGTTATGTATTGCTGAACCCAGATTACCGAACGAATGTATATCACATAAAAATGAGCTATAATTAAACCCGCTCTCAAACCACGTTGGCGTGAAAGATTTTGAGGAGGAGCACCGCCAAATATTTGGTGATGTTGACTGGAACCCTAATCCACTCACACCACGTGACACCACGAATGTTGAGGAAGAGGGAAAGGGTTATCCTCACTTTCATTGAGGAGGGAAAGGGTTCACCACAGCTCAGCCTCCTCAAAGTTTATTTTTGTTAGCTACCCTCCTCGCAGGCAGCACGGCTTCGTGCACCGCCTCTTCAAAGTTTATATTTGCTAGCACCAGCCTCCTCAAAGTCTTTTCCTCGGGCACCAGCCTCCTCAACATCCCTCCCGTACCTTCCTTGCCCACCACCAGGACGACCACGCACCAGCGCTATGATAGCCATCGAAGTCCCAAAATTGGAAAATAATTTTATTATTCGGGTGGTTTGTATAGGCCCGTGAGATGCTACCAGAACCATCTATACCTTGATTATCTAATTAAATATCAAACGTGGTGTCATTAGACGTAGAAAATTCATACAATTGATATCCAAGTGGTCTCATAAATTTTCGATGGGTTTCTGTGGCGCTACTAAGTATTTTGTGGTTGTTCTTTGGAAGGGCAAGATGTTGTGACGATGTGTGGAAATTGGAGATGTGGTGGCAGGCAAGGATTGCAGGATGCAAGGCGAGCGTGGAATCGGAGTTGCAAATAGTTGGGAGAAAGTGGAGAGACAATAAAGTTGGAGGAGCGCACGACGGGCAAGGCGGGCAATGAGGGCAAGAAGGGTTGCGGAATAAATGATAGGAGTACAAAATAAAAATAAGGTAATCAAGGCGTGCTAGGCTGTGATAAAGTAGCATAAATAAAGTGTAATGGCGGTAGTTAGGCGGGGTAAAGAGTGAGAGATGGAAATGGAAAGACGGTAAATAAGGGGATAAGAAATATTTTGTAATGTAGCAGAAGAATTAGAAGAATAGAAAAGAAAGGGGCAGAAAGTAGAAGAAAAAGTGATAGATTGACGATGGCGATGGGGTTTAGGATTGGAGGAAGAATGGGAGTTGGAATTAGTTGGAAGAAAAGTTGGAGAGTTGTGCATTGCGCAAGAGGAGAAATGGCAAAAGGGGATGAAGGACAAAAAGACAGAGAAGGAGAAGGAAAAATGGTAGAATAATAATAGGAAGTATTAAGTATAGAGTACAATAAATAAAATAAATAAAATAAAAATATAGCAAATGTAAAGTGTGGTAAAGTGTAGTAAAATTGAAGAGTAGTAAAGCGCAGTAAAGGGTTGTAAGCGTTGTATATGGTTGTGATTTGAATCACGGTAAAGCGCAGTAAACCGTTGTAAACCGTTGCAAATCGCAGTAAACCGTAGTAACCCGTAATAAACCGTAGTGGAGGGTCGTGAGAAGCAAGAGGAGAAATGGCGACGTGATAGCAGGAGAAGGAGAAGGAAAATAATAGAATAATATTAGGAAGTGTAAAATATGAATATAAATATAAAGGGGTAGTAAACGGTGCTAAAGGGATAATAAACGGTAAAGAATAGTAAAGGGTAGTAAAGGGTAGCAAAGGGTGGTAAAGCGTTGTACCGTTGTATACGGCAGTGATTTCAAACCGTAGTAAACCGTAGTAGGCCTACCCTACGCAGAACAACGTTTAAGCGATGTGGTGAAGATTGCACCAATATTGACAATATATCTAACTAGAAATCCGATGGCGATGATGATTCCACCCGCTGTCGTTCATCCTTGCCCATATCTTGCACTCATAAAACTCCTTGAGCATGGCTTGAGATGCATGAAGTTCCTCGAGTTTCTGCTCATTTTGACAGGACTGGGGTGACGACCAGAAAGGACCCTCCGGGATATCAAGATCTGCTCAATCGCACCTGCCTGGAGTTGGGAATGGAAAGATGCTGCTGGCTCTAGCGTCTGCTACAAAAGCTGGGGAGTAGATTACGTCACTGAAGCGACTAACTGGTTGAGGTTAGACGAAACAGGCATCGTCGGGGATCTCGGCACGTTGACTACGGAACTCTCGCCCCCTCAAGGCGCAAGCGCTTAGCCGGGTATAACTGGCACCCCGCAGTGTCACCACCCCCATTCTTCGAGCTGCAATGCCCCTTTGGGAATCGCAAGCACTGTCGACCTGCTCTGTGCCCTCAACCTTAGGCTCTGTTGGGTGCGCATGCGCTACAACAGCTTCCAAGGCTAATGGCGACTCGAGTATTGATAACTAACAATGATCCTCCATGGTCGTCGCTCCGAACATAAATTGGCTTGAAACGGGACCTGTTCATTTCATAGTTCTGATTCTCCAGTTATACACAATACGCGACATACAATGCTTCTAACAGACATCGAAGATCCGAGTGTGGTTCACCGCAACAGACTCGCCACACGGGCGTACAGCATCCCCGAGACTCATGTCCTCTTGAACGGCACCTGGAAGTTCAAATATACTTCGTCCCCGAGCCTTGCACCCTCTGCAAACGAGACCATTAACGGTTCATGGAACGACATTGTCGTACCTGGAATGTGGCAACTTCAAGGGTACGGACGACCTCAGTACACTAACGTCAAATTTCCGTTCCCAGTCAATCCTCCTCACGTTCCCTCCGAGAACCCGACGGGTGTCTATGAGCGCACATTCACGATCCCCGAAGAGTGGGACCAGGGCTCTAACGTCAGACTGAGATTTGACGGTGTTGATAGTGCGTACCACGTGCTGGTGAACGGCAATGAGGTCGGTTTTAGCAAGGGTAGCCGCAACAGCGCGGAGTACGACATTACCGAGATTGTTCAGCGCGGAAGTGAGAATATTGTACGAGTATATGTCTACCAGTGGTCGGATGCTTCTTACATTGAGGATCAGGATCAGTGGTGGTTGTCAGGTACAGGTGTACATACTTGATTTTATGTTACAGTACGTTGCTAACGGCTCAGGCATCTTCCGCGACGTGACCCTGCTCGCATTCGGGCCACTGGGCAATATCGAGGACTTTTCGGTCGTGACAGTGCTCACCGACAGCGGCGCGGACGTCAAAATCGCCGTGACTGTGGCTCGTATCAAGGAAGAGACTTCGCTCAAGGTTGAGCTCGAAGGAACTGAGAGCACCGCGATCACCGTCGAGCCATCGAGAGCCACATACAATGTCACCATCCCCGTCAACAAACCCAATCTCTGGACAGCTGAAGAACCGAACCTCTACTCGCTGACGCTCTCCCTCGGCTTCCATACCATCATCCAGAAGATAGGCATTCGCCAGGTTGCCGTCACCAATGGCAACATCACTGTCAACGGAGTTCCACTCCTCTTTCGAGGTGTCAACCGCCACGACAACCATCCGGTCTATGGTCGCGCCGTACCGCTCGACTTTGTCAAGAGAGATCTCCTCCTTATGAAATCCCACAACGTCAACGCCGTCCGCTGTTCACACTACCCTAACGACCCACGATTCTACACTATGTGTGACGAACTCGGCCTCTGGGTCATCAACGAGGCGGACATCGAGTGCCACGGCTTTTATGACTTGATTGCGCGGGCAGAAGATATTCCCGAAGCTATGGATTACGATCAGCGCAAAAGGCTTGTGTTTGGTCGGGCAGCTGAGTTCACAAGCAACAATCCCGTGTGGCAGGAGGCTTATCTTGACCGCCTACGCCAGCTCGTACTGCGTGATAGAAACCACCCGTCAATAGTCATCTGGTCGCTCGGTAACGAGTCTTTCTACGGCGACAATCTCCGTGCCATGTACCACCTTTGCAAAGAGCTTGATCCATCGCGGCCGGTGCATTACGAGGGCGACAGTGAGGCGGAGACGGCAGATATGTTTTCCATGATGTATCCCTCGCTTCGTGTACTTGAGTCCTTTGCCGAAAAGTACGGCAATAATTTTGACAAACCGCTCATCCTCTGCGAGTATGCCCATGCGATGGGTAACGGGCCCGGTGGACTCAAGGAGTATATGGACACCTTCCGCAAGCACCGTATCCTGCAGGGCGGATTTATCTGGGAATGGGCCAACCACGGTCTGCTTAAGAGGGACTCGGACGGAAAGGAGTACTATGCGTACGGAGGTGACTTTGGGGACTTCCCACACGATGGGACATTCGTCATGGATGGGGTGTGTAACTCGGAACACATGCCAACGCCTGGGCTGATAGAGTTGAAGAAGGCGTACGAACCGGTGAAGGTAGAGCTTGTTGATGGAATCTTAAACATTACGAACTTTTACGACTTCGTTGATCTGTCGCATTTAGATGCACACTGGACGGTTAATCTGCTCCCTAATATCGCGTGAGTGGTATTCTTGGTTGTTTCAGAATTTGTCTTACATGTTTAGTGGCTCAGAGAAGGTGCATATCAGCAGCGGTAAGCTCGAACTCCCCGCTATTGCCGCAGGTGTGACTGCTTCCGTTCCGGTCCCTTCGTGGAATTCCACCGTCGACGTAGCCGGAGAGTACTGGCTAACAATCAAATTCACGGAAACCACTCCCACCATATGGCGCGAAGCTGGTGCACACGTCGCGTGGGCCCAGTTTGATGTCACGGCGACGCCATCGCCTGTCGTGTCTCTCAGTGCTTCGCCGTACCTCACCTCTACGTCCTTCGTCGAAACTAAGGCGAATGTGACCGTCACCACGTCCAACCTCAACTTCGTCTTCGACAGGCACAGTGCCCGCATCACTTCCTGGACCGTTAACGGGGCGTCCCTCCTTACCGACGGCTCGAATCGCCTCACCTTCTGGCGTGCCCCCATCGACAATGACCGCCCAGTCGACGAGCCATATTGGCTCAACTTCGGCCTCGAAGCGCTCGAGTACGATGTCCGTTCAGTCGAAGTGTTGACCGACGGGGGCATCCTCAAGATCGCCACATCTACTCGGATCGGTCCTGCTCTACTGGGGTACTCCTTCGTTGCGGACGTGATGTACACGCTGCTGGCACCCTCGCAGCTGGTTGTCTCTAGCAAAGTAACTCCGACCGCCCTCGTAGACAATATGATCCCGAAATACATTCCCCGTGTGGGTTGGGAATTCGCAGTCTCCAAGGACTTCACCACTTGTGCCTGGTTTGGCAAGGGTCCGGGGGAAAGTTATGCCGACAAGTGCGACGCCGCGGCGGTGGGAGTGTACGCGCTTCCGATTTGTGACTTGGACGTTCGATATGATGTCCCGCAGGAGAACGGGAACCGGATGGGCACGCGGTGGGCGTACTTGTCGACGGTGAAGGCGGCGGCACTTGCAGTGTCGGCCAGGTCGAAGGGAGAGCCTTTTCAATTTGGCTTAAAGGTGTCGAATAAGGCAGGATATGATGAGGCGAGGCATCCGTGTGACTTGAGGGAGGGAGAGACGGTGCTGAGGGTGGATTATGCGCAGCATGGAGTGGGATCACAAGCATGTGGACCGGGTGTGTTGGAGCAATATAGATTGAAGGCGGAGGTATGGGAGTTTGACATCATATTGGAGGCAAAGACCAACTAAGTTTCTATAAAAGTTTGGAACGAGCGATGAAATGTAGTGTTACATATGATCATTTGCAGACTCGCAAGCGGGGGGAATGTACAACCTTCGAGTCAGCGTACACTCCCTGCGTGTTGTTGAACTTGTCGTAGGCTGTGTCGTTTAGGAGACGACTGATAGGGCCTCGTGGAGGCATAAGTTTATTTTTAATCTCGCACTTGTACTAAGCGCTCTTCAAGGAGGTGTGAGTTCCATTCTTGTTATGAGGTCGAAAGAAACGCCCAGTCTGTCGCAATGGTCATTCTGTCAAAATTGTTTGATTGGGATATCATGTACAATTTCAGTTGAACTTTAGATTAGAGTCCATGTATAAAGAGCAAAAATTAATATTCCGCGTCCGTCTGTATCCGCCATAAACAATTATTGACTGTTATACGATCCCAAGTTGGTAGTACGCACAACTATATTACTCCGGGACAATAGAGATGGAGGCCACGAAAATGAGTCTCACTCTCACACTTTGACTTAGGGCCTGATTCTTTTTTTAAATGGTCCTTCCATTTACTTTTTTAAATGGGAGCTCCATTTAGGGTGGG